>VWYH01008700.1:374887-624634 GCA_013399365.1 Pampusana beccarii | reverse complement strand
AATAATAATTAAAAAAAAAAGCTGAAAAATTTGCCATTGCTAATTTATTCAGGATAGTAGCCCAACTACAAGGATTTCCAGAAATACCTTTCACAACTTCACCAGTGATTAAAATGTGAAAAGAAATTCAATGTAGATAAATGTAGGAATGACTGTCTGTGGTAAGAAGAAAAAAAAGAAAAATAAAAAAAAGAAAATCTAGACAATGAGCGCTGAAAGAGCTCTTGACTACTACTAATGGAGTTTTAATAATTAGGTTCAAGAAGATGCACACGTCCTGCTTAGTATTAAAAAAAGGGGAGAAAACCAAAACACATCCCCTAGCAAATACCCTGTGGTCCAAAATGCAGTAAATAGCTCTAGAGCCTGACCAAGACACACAGAACATTACAGAATATGCTCTCAGCAATAAAACATCTTGGGCTGTAACAATACCTGTTGTCCAGAACACCAAATGTCCCTGTTGGTAAAGATAACACTAAAACAACTAGTATGCACAAGAACTTGCACAAACAAGTGGTAAAAGAACAACAATACCCACAATCTCTGTCTGATACCTCTTATCATCTAGCTTTAAGAGCTATAGAATATTATCCAAAATCTGGGCACTGAAGGTCATAGATAGATAAACTCAAACAGGTGATGGTACAAGAGTAAGAAAGCAATCTAAAATACAGAAACCTCCCCATACAGAGAAAAATAACATGGATTTTACCATTAAATAAAGATAAGGGCTTTTCAGCAGGGCGGGGAAAGAAAAACAAACAAAAAAAACCCCAACCAACCAACCAAAGGAACAAAAACCACACACACACACACAAACAAACCGACACAGAAACACTTGAGGAGGGGAAAGAATATGTTAAAAGTTTATAAGAATCAGCAGCAGAATGTGAACTGGAACGAAGGAAGTGTCAGCGATGGTACAAACTCTCAGGGTATCAAAATTAATGGGCCAGGTTCAAAACAACTACAGAGGGTACTTTCACTCAATGCCTAATTCAACTATGGAACGTGTTGCCATAGAATTTTATGGATGCTAAAAGCTTATACAAGTCCATAAACAATGAAGAAAATTCATGGCAGAATATAATTACTTCATGCTATTAAACACAAAGCTACCAGCTCCGAAGCAGAAAGGTCCAGTTCCACAGTGGGTGGAGGCTGGAAACACATACTGGGTGTCCTCATGTGCTTCCCCCTGTTCCCTGCTATATTGCTATTGATAAATTAAGCTGGTTTCTTTCATAAAAGACTATTTCATTTTTCCCACCAGCAGTTAAAAAAGCATTATCTCCTATAAAATAATGTATCATATTCTTTTCAATTGGATTTTTAAACCAAGCATCTATCTTAAAATCAAGACAATGCAATGTCATTCCCTCACAAAATATTAGATAACTGAAACAATTAAATTACATCAAAGATATTCCTCTTCAGTAATGTCTCCTGATGACAAAGAAATAATTTTCCTATTAGATTTTGTAGAATTATAGCTCAGTAGAATTACAGCTACGTGGTCCTGAATTGAACTTAAATGAAAAGCTTGATTCCTGGTTTCATTATTAATTTTTATATGGACTGATAATTGCTGTCACTGAATTAATCCTTGGAATTATTACTTTTTTTAACCTCTTTTTTAGCATGTTCTGCTGCTTCTGGTTTTTTTTGGAGGTCAGCTTCTGTTTAATGCTGTAATGGTGAGAATGGATCCTTTTATCACTTTAAAAATACACTAAACATTATTCGTAGCACTTTGCTTTAGCTTTTGAAAACCATCAGGGTCAGAGTACAGTAACATCTTCACCACAGCATCTGGATTCATATGAAAGCAAAGCATCTTTCAAGGCATAAATCACAAAAGAAAAAAAAAATGAAAGGAAAATAAATCAGTGGAAAACAGGAAAAAATATTGGCTGGTGTTTATGACTCAGAAGTTTTATTGTGAAGACAGAATTTATTACTATGTTGAAACCAGTTAGGCTTCAAAATAGCATAGTAATTAATATGGCTTTGATGAGAACAGCAAAGGAACCAGAAGTGATTCTCTTTTTCTTTTTTCAGTGGAAATTGGTTTCTCAAGTAAAGTATCCCTTCAGGTTAAGTATTAGCAAGTTTCGTTTGGTGTGACATTCATGGGAATAGCTTGTTCATGTCTGTTCTCACTCTTGCCATTCCAACTCAGCTTTCCTCAGAAAGAACTATTGGAACATCGTTAAAAAGTAAGAGACTTTAGGGTTTCTTTTGTTTTGCCTTTTTTTATATCAGAGCTAAATTCGGAAAATGAAACATAGGCACTTGAGATTCGACAGGTGGCTGTTTTAGTGATAAATTGCAGTTTAAAGTCTCAGCTAGCCACAATATAGGATCAGATAACCTAAAATGACAACCATCAAAATGTTTTCTAGCTGAGTTACACAAGCAGGGAAAACGTGAAGCTTCATTTCTGGACCCAGCCTCACACTTAACACGATGTGGCACAGGGTAGGATCACACAGCCCATACCACGGCATTCCTCTCACTGCTAGGTCCTTGAGCAGTGACTAAGCCAAAGTGCTGAGCTAGGGCAGACTGAGAAAATAAAGCTTAAACATATTGTGGAAATTTTTCCTTCCAATTGCTCATCTTCTGATCCTCAAAATATACCCACTCTATGAACAAATAATACATTCATTGTCCCATTATAACTTCATTCTACTAAAGTTCTACTAAACTTCAATGGCTAATTAAAAATTGCTAGATAGAGGTTGTGTTGGTGCTTTGTTTCAATATGAGGTTTAGTTAAGTCTTCACACAGCACTTACACAACCCTCAGTTTTGGAAGGAGGATGTAGCTTCTATACAGCACTGGCAACTCTTCAGGAAGAGTGTGGGATAGAGGAAAGACAAGACAGTTAATAAAGAAAAAAGAATAAATAAGGAGTAAGTAGTGCGTGAAGAAGCCAATGAAAACGGAAGAGATTGGAATAAAGACAGGGTAGAACACAAATAGCTTTTCTTCTGTTTATGACTGTTTCTTACAGGGAGACCCAGGTTAAAACCTGCTGAATTCTTTAGCTAGACAGAGATCTTCACCCTTTGGTTCANTATATATATATATATATTTTCCACCGCAGTTGCACGGCTTCAGTCTCACCACACAGTGTCACCCTCCACCAACGGTACTGCAGCAGCTCCACTCCGAAGGAAACCGGACAAAATCCTTTTGCCCTTTTTTCCCTAGAAGAGGAGTTGAGCTGTGGCGCAGGAGGATGAAGTGGCTGAAGTGGAGGATCACGCTTTGCTGCAGCCTCTGAGTTCAGTGTTGCTGAAGATGAACAGTTCGCTGCTAATTACTTACAAATCAAAACACGCACACAAACTCTGGTGATGGGTTAAACCGTTTCCCCTCCACAAATATCATGAAATGCTTCACAAGGAAAACAAAGCAACCAATAGTTTAGAACCAAATTTTATTAAAGAAAAACCTGTAGTGCAGGTTCTCAGGACAAATGCATACCTTTGGATGCAGTGGAGTACACAGGTACGTATACAGTAGTTCGCCTGCTACATGTTTGGAAGCTGCAAGAGACCGTGATAAACTGTACTGCACAGTTCATCACCATCGTTAAAAGTTGCCAAAAACTTTGTTGTGGATCGCTAACAGATATTGGTTATGCGTGTGCACTACATATTGCACAAGACTTCTGATTAAGCTATTAATTGTGCAATTGAATCACAGTTAAGTGTTACATTAAGCATATTCAAACATATATTTGATTTTTTTTCTCAAAAACAGCACATCACTACAAAACTGCCATTAAATGTTACATATTTACAAAAATATACAAATAACGCTTTTCTCCATTTATGACAATGCACCGGTTATAGGTTGATTTAATTCTTCTGTTGAGCCCTGATACCGTATACAAAGAAACCTGCTCAAAGTCAAGGTCTCCTGAAAAAAAATTTGGAAAAGGCATGTACTGTTTTCACAAATAGTAGTTGTGCAAAGGCAAAACGTATGTAAAATGTATGTTAAAGGTACATACTATAGCATACTGATGACTGCTAGAAGAGCCTTTACAAGGATTTAAATACCCCTTTGTCGGAAATCCCGTTAGAAACACAGTGTTAAGCATTTGCTGATCACATTCTTGAAAAGCAGTTGTGAGTAGTTCTACCTTGGCTGTAATCAGCTTACATCTATCCAAAGTACTGTTGTGCCAACCACAGGAATAAGAATTACAGGTAAAAATCAGCCCATTACCTGTGTGAATACAGACACAGCAAGATGACGACTGATTTTAACCTGCAGCTACATTTCAAATTCACTGTGGGTGAGCGCCTTTCTTCCATAACGCAAAGCTGTGCTGACAAAGTCCATGGAACTGCATGATCATAAATAAGGGTAGAATTTGGCCCTGCTATGCCAAATAAACAACGCTCCACATGAACAACAGGGCAGAGAAATGTTTTGTGAATGTTCACAAGAAGTATATCAAGCCTAGTTTCTATTTTATTGGCTTTCACAGCTTTACCAAGAGCTTTAGCACTAACTAGCGAGAAAATATTATTTGTGGCTGTTTAACAGCCCATTTTTTCTCCTTTTGTTCATATGGATAATACCAGCAAAATCAGTCTGATTTAGCTGTCCAAGTCTGGAATGAGTCATGTTGGACCCACCTAGGCTTGAAAGAGCCACAGATGCACTGTAAATATGCCAGTATTCATCCTTTACCCTTAAAATGGAAAATTCTCCCATTCCAACTATTATTACCTCTCCAAATCTTCCTCCAGTACTTAATCCAGGGTGAACTGATATTCAGCTTCATAAACACAGAGCAATTATACTACGATAATTTCATTTAGGTGAGGAAGGGTGATAGCTGACATCTCTTAAAGCCACACTGCAATGCATTGGTGTCATATTCTCTAGAACCACCTCCCCTTTTGCAAATAAACATTATCTATGGTTAGTATAAAGGTAAATCAAAGTAGCTGTACATATCTGTAAAAACAAATGGTAAGTAAAGCACAAAAGTGTCCTGCCAGCTGATCAAGTTCCCTACCTCTTCCAATCTGCTATTCCTCTGCAAATTTTTGCTTGCATTTTTTTTTCTCAGCCACATAGGAGAGGATAAAAATGACATCAACCCACTTTACTGCCAGAACCATAACCAGAGAAAAGCAACTCAGAAAAGACTGGAGTCAAGAGAGGAGAATTCAAGTGTACTTCTCAATTTGATTACATTTTCCCTCCAGAGCCTTCTGCGCTGCAGCAAGCACAGCCCATGACATACACCCATGAGGAAGTAAATCACAGCTTGTCAGAGATAAATAAATAATGATAAAAAAGAAGTTGTACTCAAATGCCTGGTGTGTATATGAAATGGTGACACTGTGCTCCTAAAATTAAAATTTCTAGACACATATTCAGTAAACTCAAGTGGCTGGTGTTTACCCTCAGGAATACCATACCAGAGGAATTCTAGCAAATTACATTTAAGCAGTATAAATTCAAGACACAGACTCTATAAAATAATTCTTCTCCCCTTCTTCCTAGCTCAGTGAAAATGCCCTACAATCATCTCGGAAGTGAATTTACATGGGAGCTACCTCTGGAGCGCACACACATGCAGCCTGGCTCCCGAGAAGGAACCTCTTTTCCATGCACCTCAAGTGGGATGTTGCTGCGAGTCAGATCCCTCTTAAATTATAGGTAGAAATACTCATAATTTCGCGTGTTCCCTGTGCTGCATCAACTTAGGTTTAAAGTCTCTGCATGCAACAAACAAAACTGAAAATAGTTGCCATTATGAATTAAAGTAAACTCCAAGCCTTAAGCAAAACAAAATCAACAACTTGTGGCAGAATTGGTAACACACTTGTGACACACTGGTAACAGCGTCTTTGTCTCTGCTTTTCCTTGTCCTGTTCAGTCTTGTGCTCCTCTCCCTCCTGCATCTCTCACACATACACTCTCTCTCTAACACAGGCTCAAAGATACCACTGAGCTTTTCAGTTACCTTATTCCTATTAATTTCTCCAAGCTCCTCTAACAAGAAGATTCTGTCAAACCTATAAGATAACTTGTATTTTATGGAACTTGAAAGCAAGCCATTTGCCCCTAGGAGAATCTGTGTACACACCACAAACCTGACAAGTCAAATTGCTCCCAAGAGGAATAATCCCCGGTCCTGCTCCTCAGTTAGCAGTGGACTCTTTGCCTATTCTTCAGCATCAGGTTGTAACAGTTCATCTAAAAGGCTATGTATGAGCTCGGGCCTCAGTATTTCCCACATCAAAATACAAATGCAGCCCAACTATCTGGTAAGATGCCTCTGCCCAACCTTGCTGCCATTCTGTACCTGCCAGCTGGAAGGGCTGGCAAAGCAAGCCAGCCCCCTTTCTGTGATCCAGGAAACTCATGCAAGCACCAGGTCTCATGCCCATAATCCAAAATAAGGCAGAAAGAGGCATTTGGGAGATAATATATATATATATATTTCTGTCTGTGAATTAAATACGTATTTTCCACTACAGACTGACAGCAAACTCAATATATACATGGATGAGAGTGGAAAACACAAGTTATTTGTTTTTCTGGGGAGTACAACACTCATCCACATCTCAGAATGGAAGTATGTGCTCTCTGGGAAAAGCAGCTGAGAAAAGTCCTAGACAGGCAAAAGGGAAGAGTTTCAGAAAGATTTAGAGAAAATGGGAGCCAAAATTAAAAGCGAAAGGATTAAAAAAACCCTGAAAGTGCGAAAGAAACAGGAATGTTGGGCTGCAGTGAGACAAAGCATAAGGGAACTACAACACCACCACAGATAGAAACAGAACATAAAGCAAAACAAAAAAGCAAAGAAGACAAAAGTGGACTGCAGAGGACTGTCAGTGGGAGGAGGAGGCAGGCAAGGCAGAGCAACAAACAGCAGCAATAACGAAACAGAACAAATGGATAAAAAAAAAGGAGGGGGGAAGAAACAAGGAGAAACAGAAGAGAATGGAAATTCAGACTTTTTTTTCTATAAAGTTTCACTAATTACTCAGCAAAAAGTTGGAAGCATTAAACAAGAAAGTCACTTCTCTGAGGGGTTCGGCATCTCAGAAGATGAACCCCAAACAAAGAAAGGAGTGTATTTACAAGCAAATGGAACATCTTCCTAGTTTGTGATGACACTCTGTAATCTTAACCATCTAAAAGCCCTTCTGTAAATCTGGGACATATAAGTGGTGTATTAAAATATTATCTTTTAGACTAATTTTATCATTTGCAAACCACCTACGTGCATGTTACTGATGTTTGGGGCGTATGCTGCTTCTTCTGCATAGTCCTGCCTAGTCATAGAGGCACAGAACGCCCTGAGTTGGAAGGGACCCAGAAGGATCATTCAGTCCAACTCCTGTCCCTGCATACGACAACCTCACAGTTCACACCATGTGTCTGAGGGCATTGTCCAGTCTCTTCTTGAACACTGTCAGCCTTGGGGCTGTGACACATCCCTGGGGAGCCTGTTCCAGTGTCCAGCACCCTCTGGGGGAAGAACCTTTTCCTCATGTCCAACCTGAACCTCCCCTGGCACATCTTCCTGCCATTCCCTCAGGTTCTGCCATTGGTCACTGAAGAGAAGAGTTTGGCACCTGCCCTTCCTCCTCCCCTTGTGAGGAAGCTGTAGCTGCCATGAGGTCTCCCCTCAGTCTCCTCCAAGCTGAACAAACCAAGTGACTTCAGCTGCTCCTCATACGGCTTCCTCTTCAAACCCTTCACCAACTTCATAGCCCTATAATCCACAAGCATTATGGATTATGTGTGGATACAAGTCTGCTGTTTTCCTATATGATCTGCTCTCATTAAAAAACATCTCTTTCACCACTTCAGAAAAATTTGCTTTTTAAAGTGTTTTAATTAATAAACAAATGCCATGAATTAATATCTTTTTTTTTAAAAAAAAAAAAGGCGAATAAGCCAATTCTTGCCCTTTGATCTGCAAGAGCAGACGCTGTCAGTAAGAACTAAACATAAGAATCAAAAGCTGGCTAAAATTAGCAACCAATAGCACAGAAATATAAGACATGCTAAGCAAGTTATTTGGAACACCTGGCCTTCCTGGTGGTTAATAGCCTCATCATATCACTAAAAATATGTGCAACAAAGGCATATTATTAATATTTAAGTAGCACCATGAACTACTGTATGTAGTACTGCTGCCCAACAAGGCTTTATGTCCACTGTATTCGAACAAATTAGTGTAAAGATGCAAATTCTACAGAAACTCAGAAATCAAGTCTGATCAATAAAGCTCAAGTCTGTGTAATGTTTCCAACTGTTGCAAGGAAATAATTTTAAACAGAATTACTTGTGTAAGGGAAAGAATCCACTTTTTTTCAGGGCTAGTAAATGTCACTCCTAAAAGAAAATCAATCTGGAAGGAGAGAGAGAGACGGAGACAAAGAGTATGCGATTAAGAACATGTATTTTTAGAGATATTATTTTAAAAGTATTTTAATACAAACCATAACAGCGCCTTCATAAGGACTTTGTTTTGTCCGGCATATTCATAGCCTAGCACTGTTCACATAAGCTTTATCATTGCACTTCAGAGTACGCATTTCTAAACCTTCCAGTACTTCTTGTCTCACATACTGTCTTCCAGAAGATCATCTCAGCTACCAGTACATAAACTATTTGAAAACTGTAATCCTGACAAGCTTCACATAAGGAAAAAAAAGGGATTAAAAGAATGAAAATCCTTCACTTGGTCATACACAGCTCCACAATCTGTATTTTACATAATCTGCTCCTCCATTTAACAGGAGAGAAAAGGCCAGGACTGAAGACTTAATGAAATGAGAACTCACATATTAAAAATCATGAAACTAATTCGCTGTACTTATCAATTTCAGAAAAAAAAAAAAATCTAAGAGGAATTAATTGTTTATTCTTCACACTGTCCTGAAGTACCATTGCAAGTTCTTATTTCCCTAACGATACGTATAACCCTCTCTGCTCTATGCAACAAACTTCAAAAGAAAGGGAAAATAAAAACTTTGTCCACACAACACTGCCGTTCAGATTGGGAAAGTGTCCATCTTGACCTTGAAAAACCCTTCTGCATTCCCTCCAGCTTGAGGTTACAAAAAGAAATGGAAGAAAAACTGCCAAGGTGATCAGTCGGGCAGAATGGCTAATTTAGGAAAGAAGATTAAAAAATTAAGAGTGCACAGCTTGACACTTCCAAAAGACCGCAGGGCCAGGCTTTTAATTGCTAAAGCTAACTGGAGGTCTGAATTATTTCAAAATTCGTCACTTTGGTGATGACAGTCCGAAAATAAGTAAAAACATCATCTATATCTCCATTAAAGGAATAAACATGCATTTAAATGGTACTGAGAGAGCTATTAGGTTGGTGCAAAAGAAACTGCGTTTTTTTGCATTGTTGAAATTTGCCATTTGATATTGGAATACATAAATGTGGTTATGTTATACATAATTTTAATGTGGTTTTCTCACTTCATGTTTTTTTTGCTACCAACTTATTACTTGCTGTTTATTTTATATTTACTTTAGACTACAGAAATTACGTCAGACAAAAAGCAAATTCAAGCAATTTTCATAAAGCAGCAGAGACAACTTGCAACATCAACAACCCATTTGGCCCAGGAACTCCTAACAAACGTACAGTGCAGTGGTGGGACAGGAAGTTTCGCAAAGAAGATGAGAAGCACAGTGGCCGGCCATTGGAAGGTGACAATGAGCAATTGGGAGCAATCATCGAAGCTGATCCTCTTACAACTACACGAGAAGTTGCTGAAGAAATCAACGTCGACCATTCTATGGACATTTGGCATTTGAAGCAAATCAGAAAGGTGAAAAAGTTTGATAAGCGAGTGCCTCAGGAGCTGACCGACATTTTTTTTAAAAAAAACATTATTTTGGAGTGTCCTCTTCTCTTACTCTATGCAACAATAACGAACCATTTCTCGACTGAATTGAGACGAGTGACAAAAAGTGGATTTATGTGACAACTGGCGACAACCAGTTCAGTGGCTGGACCACGAAGAACCTCCAAAAGACTTCCCAAAGCCAAACTTGCACTGAAAAAAGGCCATGGTCACTGTTGGGTGGTCTGCTGCCTGTCCGATCCACTACAGCTTTCTGAACCTTGGTGCAACTATTACATCTGAGAGGTGTGCTCAGCAAATCGATGAGATGCACCAAAAACTGCAACGCCTGCAGCCAGCATTGGCCAACAGAAAGGGCCCAATTCTTCTCCACGACAACAACCGACCGCACATTGCACAACCAACGTTTCAGAAGTTGAACTAATTGGGATACAAAGTTTTGCCTCATCCACCATATTCACCAGACCTCTCGCCAACCAATTACCACTTCTCAAGCATCTTGGCAACTTTTTGCAGGGAAAACACTTCCACAACCAGCAGGATACAAAAATGTTTTCCAAGAGATCGCCGAATCCAAAAGCACAGATATTTAGGCTACAGGAAAAAACAAACTTATTTCTTGTTGGCAAAACTGTGTTGATTGTAATGGTTCCTATTTTGATTAATAAAAATGGGTTTGAGCCCAGTTATAATGATTTAAAATTCACGGTCCAAAACCACAATTACTTTTGCACCAACCTAATAACACTGCAACACTGAAAGCAAATAAGAACATGAAAACATGGACTTAACTTTGTGAAAAGGGTCTGAGCAGATCCTGTAACTTCTAGGCAATTAAACTCTATTTAAATGGAAGTTTTAGAAAAACTTTCTCAGACAAGTACGATGAGGCTACATGCCACTCTCATAAAGAAGGCTGTAGAAGCAACATGCAACTGGGACTGGAACAGAGAAAATGAGCTAGGATGCAGTTTTTTTGGACAGAATTAGAAGACACAACAAAATTTCGAATCTCAAAAATCAATATTTATGAAGGTAAATTATTATAAATTTCTTCCTGGAGGAAAGCAAATAATTTGAGAGAAATATGCACTTATTTTCCTCTAAAACATTGAAATAAAAATGAAGATGGAAACAATATAGTGGTATCAATCAACACACAATAACAACTCCAACTGTCAAGGACTGTGCAATGAAATAAAAATGTTAGTCTCTCTTTTTCCCCCAAAGCCTCATTAATAAAAAAATACAAAACATTGTTTTATAGGAAACACAGGAAAAATCTACAAGTGAAATTGTTTTCAATTCTATCAACTTAGCAACATTGTATTCAAGTTGAAATAGCACTAGAAATTCAAAGCATATCAGAACCACTGGTTCATCATCAAAAAGTTACTTCAAACAAATACTGTATTTAATTTCTTAAAAATAATAAAGAATTCTAATGTTTCTTTGAACATGTGGTTGTGTAAGGAGGATGGGAACCACATCAGTTCCATTCTGCTGACCTCTATTAAAGAGACAGCACGCAGCAGTAGAGTATTCCCACTAAATGGATGTCTTATTAGGCCTGAAACACAGCTAAGGTCACAGTCATGTCAGATGAAATCTGCTTTGTGCTAGGAAGTACTAATGGCAAAGCACTGATTTGCCTCTGTCCAGAGGACAGTAATTTACCAAATCATCTATTTTATATGAATAAACACTATTCTCCTCTTTACATTGGTCACTGAAAGCAGAAAATTCAACAGGCGGATATAATTCAATGAGGATATCCTAAAACAGTTCAAAGAAATTGGATGTTAACTGGAGATAATAACATCATCTTGCCTCAGGCTGGCACCTTCTATTTCTTCACAGTAATTTCCACCACCCTCTTCTAAAGGGTATAAAAACATACATTGGTTTATACTGCCCTTCTTCTTTTTTTTTTTTTTTTTGATTAATTTATACTGTGCATTAGTTTTCCCTAAATGTCTTGTGAGCACTTTATATGGATGGATCACTCCAAAACCATATCACACATTCGGTGGCAAAAGGGAAAGCAAATATAACAGCTGTAAATCTTGATGGCTCTGTTCAAACGCTTCAAACCAGTGCTGCTTGGAGGACTCTGAAAAGTACAGGGTGTTTTTAAAGTTGCAAATACATAAGAGTTTAAGAAAGCCAAAAGATGCAAATGAGGCAAATACACCACCAGTTCTGTTGGTTTCAGTACAGTTCAATATCAATATTGATAAGTATCACTGTAACCATTACTAGAAGGGTTTTGACCAAATAACACTGCAGAAAAGTTAAGCATACTAGTGTGTAACTTAGCAAAATCACAGCCAATGTTGGGATCCTACCACGTAACGATATGTTCCAATAACAGTTTTAAAATCAGATTACTTTTTTTTATTTTTTTTAGCAGTGATGTACTTTTTCGGCTTATGCATTTCTAACATTTATACATAATTGCAGCTGGTTTCAGATCACCATCCTTAATAACAGTGATAATTACAAGTAAAATAAAGAAAGCAAAACTATTAATAATTTATGCTCACAAAATTCTTCCACTCTGAAGATCCTGAACAAACAGTAATTAATTTAGCCTCACAATACCACTGTCAGGTAGGTAATTACTATCAGCCCCACTGACAGGTGGGGAAACCGAGGCACATACAGGTTAAGTAACTTCCGCAAAGTCTGGGTACGGAATCCAGGTACCTGACAGCAATCTTCTGTTTCACAGCCACCAAATCACCCTTCCTCATTAACAAATTTGACTGGAATACATACAAACACTGCATGTGTCTGTGCATGCACGTGTGACTAGCATTTGTGCATAGAAACAACTCTGTGGTTTTGTATAAGCATGTATTAGGATTTTAGATGTAGATAAAAGATAAAATGCTAAGACGTCATGGATGCAGTTCAAGACACTCAAAAAAACTAGCACTAGTGAGAGCTTTCATTCAAAGATAAACCAAGACACTATGAATGGGAAACTGGGAATAGTATTTTTCTGAGTTTTAAAATAATTGATTTCGAAGTTATTCTTGTGAGGAAATCAAAAGCTGCCTTTATTATGCGCTGGGTATTATTAATACAGTTATGGCAATACTAAACCCTCTTTAGAAAACGGTGTTTTTAAGACATGACAAACCAACCTCACAGGAGTGCTGCATGAATCAAATTAATAAGCATTGAAAAACATTATTACAGGCACTATACTGTGCTGTTAATTAGAGTACTGAGTGGTTAAATATTCTACTGTGTTCCAAAAGACTCCTCTTATCAGACAGAGAACTATCTGTATTAAATATATAAAAGTAGCTTTTAAAGCATAAATTAGACGTGTGACCTAGTTCCAAGTGTCCTTTGACAACCAGATTAACCACGAGAGAACAACCCCAAGCTAGAACTTCCAACCCATCCCTTGTCCGTGAGACTAACCTGCTACTCACCTGCCCCATACAAATAGCCCATTTCAGATGTATTTCTCAGGAACAAGTAAGCTGTTTGCAACACTATTTTATTCTCTGCTCCAGCTCATTTCCAGGAGAAAAAGCATAAAGAGCTGGTGAGAAGGGAAAGCATCTGGTGCAACAGTCCAGAGAGTTTCCAATGCATGGCACATTTTGTATTTGTACTTCTCTTCAAGCAACCCAGACTCAGATACATGTAATACCTTGGATTTCTACAGAGTCTGGCACACAGCAGTCAGCTGGAACATTCCTTCTCTGTAAATTAGTTTGCATGCCACTCTACAACTAAATATGCAGAAATTTTAAAACTATTTTTGAAATTATTTTCCTGAGCAGTTTGCAAGCGCTTTTCAGAACCTTCACTTGAACTTTTCCAACCCTCTCCTTATAATCTAGATTTTCTTGTGCTTTATGCATATATCCTGTGGGATTTGGGAGAGCCTACAGTACTACACTGAATTATTACATCCTAGTCTGTTGCATTTGATGACAATATGCTCTAGGATAACCTCAGCTACATGGAAGAACAACTCCAATGCATACAATAATTTGAAGACTGTTCTTTACTGTCTTGTCAGCCAGCATTCATTATTCTCTGTTTGTTTTTTCAGAAAGATGTGGTTAGCTACCTGTATCCTCCTTAAGCAAGGTGGTGTGTGAGCTTGCCACTAGCATCAGTATGACATTCAGTGAGTAAAGAGCTATTTATTCCCTATCAAAGGCAAAAAGTGAAGAGATTATAAAGGTTTCTGAGAGAAGCATCTTAATTCCAGGCAGCTGTGACACACCTGATGTTTAAACTCATCACACCACAGTCTGTTTTCTACACAGCTCCATGAACCACAGGGGAAGGACCAGTGCGGTGTGGATTTACCTCACTGCCAATTCCCTATGGATGCAGAGGCTGGGACTGGGAAACCCAGACCCAACTCACAAAACTGAGATTAGGAAACTCTGACCTGACTCACAAGCCTTTCTGCAGGCAGCTCCTTCAGAAGCTCCACCGCTCCCCCTGCAGAAATAGGGGCTGGCACGGTGGTGGGGACTGAGTGACACCCTGTGGTGATGGAAAGGAAATATGAACCCCTGAATCACAGCCCACACGCCCCTTGGCCCTCTGGATTGTCAAACCAACCCGAGCAGAAAAGGTCAGGTCAGAGTTTGCCCACCCTCGCCTGCAATGGCAAACAGGCAGGGAAAATCCCAGAGAGGGATATGGGTGGGAAGGGGATGGCAATGAGCTACCCAGTCCTGCCTGGAGGAGAGCTCTGACCTACATGGCATCTCTGCCCTAATAGGAAGTTTTATAAAATAACCATAAAAAGAAAGCAATGTAAAAGAGGTATTTATGCTCTCTGGAAATTTAAAAAGAGACAGGCCACCAGTGTGGGGTTTTGCAGGATAACTCATCTGGCAGCTGCCATCGTCCTAGAGGTGCTCGCTCAGGAGACAAGAAAGGAGCAACTGAAATGACTGGCCACAAGTGAAGGCACCTGGTCTGGAAATAGCATCAAGCTGGTGGTTTTGTTTTCACATGAGTGGGACTACGGGAGATACTGGTGTTGATGGTTTGTCAGGACTTCCTACACTTGCAAGAGCATTATCCTATATTATGAGATATCTTAATTAACACTTCCTTTAATCCATAGAAAAGCCTAAGCCTAAATTCATTAGATTGTCTCACACATGTTTAAGTTAACAGCTTGTATTGACTAGGAGTGCATTTGTCTCCTCACTCAGTCCCCTCCCAGTACAAAAACACTCAGCTTCCTAAAAGAATGTCATTGTGATCAACCAACCGTCCATTCTGGTCTAGTCGCTTGTGTAAAAATCACCTTTTTGAGCTGAAGAGTCCCAGCCTTCCGCTGAATATCTCAATTAAAAACACAATTAAAAAGTTACAGTCAATCCTTCTAAAAATAAACATAAAGAACTAGAGCATATACAGACAAGAAAGAAGGTGGCATTGAAGGTGCCTAGGGCTACAAATATGCTACCATAGTTGGAGTTTCAATTGTAACATGTTCCCAGGCCATAGGGTGAACACAAGACGTATCATCCTTCTCTCCCAGTAACTGATGATGGACTCTTTTTTTCCACAGGACCAATAAGGAATCTCCTCTCCACCAGCATTTACAGCCATATTTGCAATTTTGTGACATCACCAGAGAAAAATAAAACGATACAGAGAAGAGTCTTTCGGGTTTTGTGTTCAGCTGTAAATATCAGCTAACCAGGTAACTGTGCATCTCTCTGGAGTTGATGCTCAAAACCACGCCTGAGTGATTGCCTATGAAAATACAGAAACAAAAGGCCAACATTAGTGTACGTCAGGCACTTCACAATAAATCTCCCTTTTATTGCAGGGACAAGTCAATCACATAAAGACAGTGGTTTTATCAAACAACAGGTCAGGTGAAGGTTTGTGCAACAGCTCCGTGTACCTACAGCGTACTTTCACACAAAGTTTTTGCTTATGGTGGTGGATTTGTGGCAAATTCCTAGGGTTTCTATCTCAGTGACAGCATAAGTTGGTTCTCTTTGTGGCTCTAAAAGGTGTAGTTGTCTCGAGGGGTGCAGGTGAGGGAGGAGAATGGAACCTGAGGCGTCCATTCAACATGCCACTGACCTGGGACTGGACACTGACCGGCATCAGCAATAGGGGAACTCTGTAGCTGTTCAAGCTGCCACTTCTCCCAGAAGGAGTCACTGCAAGGTAATGGTGTTGAGGAGTCCCAAGGTGGGGGTTGCGATAAAGTAGGCAACATAAAATATATAGAAAACAAAAGAAGTGGATGGGTGAGTCTGGAAATACTGTACTGTGGAAATTCAAAAGTTATGAGAAGAGAGAGAACAAACAGAAACCCAAGCCTGACACTCCCTGCTGTGCATCGAGCGGAGGCTGCTACTGATGTCTCCCATCAGGGAGGGAGAAAGCTCACCAGAACTAGAAGGGATGTCCATAGCATAGGAACCTTCTGCAACTAATGTTGTGAAACAGAATTTATTATAAAGCAGGGATTATAGCATGTTTCGTACTCTAGCCAGATAAAATAGAGGAGTATCATTAACAGGAATATTTTCTTGGCTGTACTGAGTGATACCGGAGCTAGTGGAAAGTATTGCAAGTAACAAAACAGTACAGCGAGCAGAAGTACAGTTTTATGTCTTAAATAAAGTCTTGTGTCTAAAAGCTGTACAGTAGCAGACGAATATGGATGATTATTATCCACAGAAATGAACTCTTTATGCTCCACTGGAAATGCTGCTGGTGTTGACAACCTGGGAGAAGCACAAATCAGCTCAAGATCTGCATTTACTGTCTTAAGTTTCACATCAGAACTTCAAGATCTTGCACTCTTTAACCCTAATAATGCTCTGCCCAGATATAAGATACTTTTTTCCTCTGCGTAAGGAGTGCAAGGCAAGTAGAGATTATTTCTGAATGCGCTTCAAATCAGGTAGCATTTATTTATTCCAGTACGCCAAGCTGCCAAATACAAATAGGCCAGAAGGGATTTTCTACCATTAAAAGAAGTTATGCTTTTGTATATTACTAGAGGTGTATGAATGCTCCACTTTAATAGGCATGTCTGCAAGGACTTTGTTAGCATTCAGCCTTCTCCTCTAAAGACCCTGGAGATGAGTTGAGCAAACAATTTTAAGATACACTTTGTTTTTCCAGGGTTGTTTTTGGAACTGACTCTGGTACAGTCAGGAGTGTGATCAAGATCATCTTGCAAAATCTGTATGAGAACACGGTGATACTCATACATAAAGCTTGTCAAAGAAAAGACAGAAATACACAAAGCAAAGCAGGAGGTTGGATTCTTCCCCTGTGCTCAAAGCTAACACTTCCAAGAACCTAGAAACGGCACGCAGTTCAGCAAATGAAAATAAAGACATTGACAACAAACAATAAAGGTGAAACCCAAGATCAAGCAATCTCTCCTCTGCCAAAATTCTGTTCTTCCCCGGGCTACCTCTGGTGCAGCTAAAACACATCATCTTCCGTGGGTTCATGAAGACATTATAGTTGCCTGTTACACCATGAATCTATAGCTACAAATCCCAAAGGCCTTGGGTTATCGGTTTTATTTTCCCAAAATGTACAGAAATGGAAATGGGGAGCTTTTTTCATTGTCCTACGCTTTTCAGTCTGTGACCTGAAAGCAGTCTGAACACAATGGTAAATTTGACAAGAAATGAACTTTATAGATCAGCACTCTATGTTACATTAAAAATAACCACAGGGTGCCAAGATATACACTTCTCTCTGACACTGGAATCATTTGCACTGAGAGATATTCAATGAAAGTTTCCCTCATGAGTTCTTTATGACCACCCCATGAATACTAGTAAGTTACCAGCTAAAACAGGGAAGACTCATGATAGTTTTTATACAGGAATAAATTCAATGTTTCTAATAATGAAAACTTTAAATGCCACTGGAATACGATGGCAAATATAACAACGGATCTAGATACAATCGCTCTGAAATCATAGAAACATTGTGTCTATACACCCTTCCAGCCTAAATTCCATTTTCCACTAATTTGGGGGATTACTGAGTTAATTCAAATGTTACCTACTATATCCTGTTCCACCAAATATAATTCATCTCTAAAACTGTCTAAGTCTGCTGACATTAAACTGTACTATTGCTATACTGTATAGAGCATGTCACCCATACATCACCCTGTATCACAAGCAAGCAAAAATAAGATAACTGAGATAATCCTCTGCTAGTGGTGTACTATTTGCTTCTTCCTGAGTCTGAGCAGAAAAAAGAAAAGAAAAAAAAAGCGAAAATAAAAACAAACATCAATTAAAATCAATTACTTACAAAAATTTATAAACTAAAAATGAAGTTACCTCTTGCGTTACCTAGTGTTTGAGAGTCCAGATCATCATCAATAAACTCCTCACCCTGGATGATGTTCTGGGTGTCCTCACTATGATTAACAGGGCTTGTCATCTCCTGCTCTTTTTCATTGTGCATCTGGGCATAGACGTTTCTGCCTGGCAGTTTCCTAAATTGAACAAGGAGAAAAAAGTCTTGTGATGGACTTCATGTTGCACACATAATGGCACTAGAGCAGAACTCCAGAAGAGCAAAGTCACACCCGAGTCACAAAATAGTACCAATCCCACCCTTCCTTAATTTTGCATCGACAACCTAAAGTTATCAACTCCTTATTCTAAGTCACAGATTTATGTAACTGCCTTACCATGATGTTCATACCAACTAATAATTAAGGATCAGTGTCTTGACTAAGATTGACAGACAATGAAGAATACAAAAAATCCAACACCTGAAGCCACAGAAAAGCTATTTTTAAGAACTCAAGCAACAAAAAAGCCCAATGGGCATTAATTGCTGGTTCCAGGTGTCTTCACAAACATTAAGCTTGGTCACAATTATCATCACATCTCCCTGTGGAGGTGGACTAGCACTGAAGGTAGGTGGTGCCATCGAATAACACTCATACACCATCAGGGTTGAGAATAAAGAGCAGGAGAAATCCAGGAGCAAGGGGTAAGGAATAATGAGGTAAACAGGCATTGATAACGGCATATATCAAGATAGGGGAGGCTGGTAAAGCTAAGCAGGTAGTGCTAAAGCAGACAGCATAAAGCTTGGCCCAGGACTACTGAGAACTGCTGAATTAGATAAAACTTTCTATACCAGACAGCATAATTCATTCATTCTAATTTGTATGTAGAAAAACAAAATCATATTGTTAAATGGCTTTGTCAACTCTCATGGACAATTGGCACCATGGTTGAGCCTGGGAGTCTTAAGAGTAAGAATTGATACAGAGTTCTTAACTAGATTAATTTAAATTACACTTTGTAAAATCAAATGGCATAATCGGAGACTTCTAACTTTGCAACAGAATTTATGGCTTAAACGTTTCTAGACAGCCATACCCTTTGTTGTAGCTGCACTCACCTGCAATCTGCCTTTCCTACGCACCAGGCAGACACTTCTAATTAAGGAGTTGCAGGTTGTGAGTTCCATTTCCTACACTGCAAGAAGCAGCTTGACAGCTTGATCAGCATGACAGCAGATCATGGCTGTCAGAGTCTACGCTTAAACACAGATTATTGCAATGGGCAGACAATGAGAAGAAAAGAGAAAATGGGGTTGAACTGCTGAGGCTAATCTGTGGTTTCTGTTGAGCTCCTTTAGAAAGTGAAAAGAGAAAAAGTGACACTAATATTTAGGCACCTCTCCAAAAACGACCATTTTCTGCTCCATATTCTGGCAGCAGTATGAAAGCTGGAAAAACACACAGCCTGCTCTCTCGAGGCTTTTGAAAATGACCTGTCTTTAAATGTCATTTCAGAAGAAAGGTTCTTTACCAGGTGGCACCATCTTAGTTTGAGATAAAAGTTACTGCAGCAAACTATTTCAAACAGTACCTTTCCCTGTATCAAATTAATTAATAGAAATTGCTGAACAATGAAGGATGACTGAAGGGGATCTCCTCCCTTTAATTTGAACTATCCAAGAGATGTATTGCATCCTATATACCTATATATGTACACACACACATCTGTACAGGTATGTGTATACACACACACAAAATTATACATATATAGAAATCAGGTATTTTATCCCATTATTTATAAGCAGCATAAATAAAGAAATCTGATTGCTCTTGCTCTTTTCTCTTAGTGAGCATGGAACAGATAAAGCACAGGACTAAGTAAATGCTAAAGGATGGAAAGAAGTTCTGATAGCACAATGCTATGCTATTACAATCACTTCAACAGGTCCGAGGGCTCCTCCAACACAAACATGCACATGAAGCCAAGCCCTGCATCACTCTCCTCCTATTAATTTGACGAGAAGAGCCACACTGAAGAGAGGAAGGATATTCCTCATTACCAAAACAAATAAATTAGGCAATTAATTTTGATTTTTTTTCTCTAGGGCCAGTAACTCCAGACTGTTTTTAATGTGTCTGCTAATGAAACTGGTCATGTGGAAAACAATATCCCTCTCAGTCAGACCTGCATCAAACCTGTCAAACTGCTCACTATCAGTGCACCACCAAATGCCCAAGGGAAACAAAACCCAGAAGAATGTCTTCGCAACACATCTACAGAATTAGCACATATGTTTCCGCAATAATTAGGAGACCTTCTCAAAACCGTATTTCTGACAGATTGTAGAAGTATCAATGGCATTATCAAAATATTTTTGACACAAAAATGTTCTCCATCTCAAACCCATATGGAACATCAGACCTTTGCGGCTAAGGAAAGGGAGCAGAGCTGCCAGTCTGTTGTCTGCTGAGGCTGAAGGTCCTGTCTGAAACCAGATCAACAAGGTGTGTCCTTCGGTGTAAATCCTGAGGCTTTTACACACTTCTCTGGTTAGAAATGACCACATTCACAACACATACTATTAAACATATTAATGGATTCCTGAATGAAGAAACCTCTCGACTTCATAAATAATCATTAGACATACTGTTGTGAAGAGCATGTCTTTACAGGTTACAGATGAAAGGAGAAAAGGTGTAAGCCTAAACTTCATCAGCCCAATCCTGCTAAGTACAGATCCTCTGTGGAAGGTATAAAGTTGAGGTACACAGTGACTCTTCTGTACTTTCCTTCGCTCCTCACACTTACAGAAGGAAAGCATCTCAGATTGTAAGAGAGTAAGGATGGGAGGAAGGAGAATATTCCAAGTCTTGTGAAGGTATACATGGCAGGCATTTGACCTTTTATACATTATAGAGATCTGTACGTGTTTCATATTGGTTTAGTTTTACAAGGCAGAGACTCAACCAGACTGAAGAAAATGATGGTCTAAGCCTTTTCAAGAGGCATTTTTAACACATGTGCCAGATGTTCTGTTTATAAGGGACACCACACTGTGGGATGAAACAGGATGCGGATACTGAATCCTTGCTAAAGATGGGCCCAATTCTGGTATTTTTCCAGATGTTCCTCACTGCTCTAGCATGTAGGAAAGAAGTTGCTACCCCTAATTATGCAGAGAAAAAGCCTGGTGTACCCTGATGTGTTCTGTTCTTCTTGAATTAGCAATTTATGTTGAGTCCAATGTAACTGAAGCAGGCAGAGCTGAAATGCTTGGGTCTACATAAAAGACTACTGTGAAAACATGACAAGACATGAAATTTGACTCAAGAGATTTATATCAGCAATAGAAGAATTGAAAGCACATTTTTAAGAACAGAGGAAAAGATTATACAATAGTTTCTTTTGGGGGTTTACTCTTCAGCTGCAAAATGCATGTGCTTCATATCCATCACTGGAGACAATTACCTCTGCTGAGCCAGCACTCCATGGTTTACATTTTTAGTTCCGTTTGTTTTCTCTCTGACATTTTATTTCAATCATGAAGAAGAATAAATATTCATGCCTGCTTTGAGGACCATAAAAATATGAACTGGAGACTTAATTCTGGACAGACCATGGCTTTCACCAAGCTCTCTAGGTCCCACACCTTTTAGAAAATATTCCAGAAACCTTTTTTTTATCCTCCCTACACTCACAAATTCTAATCAGTTCATAGCTGGAACTGTTTGCACTTAAAAATGTTCAGCAGTAAGAAACAGCAGGAGAGGTATGAGATATTGATTCCCACTCATTTAAACTCTCTAGCTTATTTGGCTTTCAATTCCTTCCTCATGGAGCCAGCATTCATTGGCCTTTATACAACTTCATTCATTTTCCAGAGGCTTGATTAAGATTCTGTTTAGTATAAAAAATAGGACCATATTCACATGGCAAAGGATATGGAATAACGCAGCATTCTCTTGGAACTTAAATAAAACTAACAACAACAATAATCCATCAAATAGAATACTTTATTGTGGTGTTTGCTTTATTATGTTTGGATTAAGGTTCAGATGACCGACTTCTTTGTGCTTTAAGGCATTGCTGATTTACTTGCCTCTTTCATTTCAGAAATCTTTTCTACATGCTATTACTTTGATTTCTGAGGAAGTTTTTATGAAATATTCTGGACCATTAAATTAGTGCCTGCTTTTCTTTTTTTTTTTTTTTTAACTAAATGACATGGATTGGGACTAAACTTGCTCTCATGGAACATAAAAGTAGTATAAGCAAGGTGGGGAAAAAAAAATAGCTTTTCTTCAGAGAGTGAAAATGAGATAGTAAGTCAATGAGGCAGAAAGATAACACAGTTCTGCTCCAGATTGTGGAAATGACCCAGGAAGGGGTTCATTTACCAAGAGCGGCACTTGATAGTAGTAGCAAAAAAAAAAAAAAAAANAAAAAAAAAAAAAAAGGAATACATAGAAAATGGTATAAATTTGGCTGAAGTAGACTCATGGCGACTTGTGAAAACAATGTATGCAGCTTTAAGTAAACTAGCAGTAGTTTGCATACAAATTAAAAGATGAAGATTTTCATACTCTTTTACAGAATCAAATTTGCTACTATTAAGCAGGTAAAATACCTAAGCAGAAAATTCAGCTATTTGCTCTAGTTGGGCTAGTTTAATATCCTGTTGTTTTACAGAAGTAAAAAATAAGAAAGGATGATTTCAGATCTTCCACTAGTAACCTGATGATTTCATGGCAGCTTTGATGTGGTTAAAATATAATTTTCCTTTCCTCCACTTTGCCTAGTGCAGATGGTGCCATTTGCCTTCTCTACGCTGTTGTCCAGGACCCCACACCATAGAAGCTTGCTCTGAAAAGATGAAGAAATCTTTTCTGCATGCCAACTTGAAACCCACAAAAAATATAAACATTTTTTCAAAGGGAATGGAAGAAGTATGTTTCTACTGAACCAAATTTAGTAAAGATGGTATGGTATAGAAACAAATATATGAAGGTCCCAGATCCGCATTAAAGAATAAACCTGATTTCTCAAAACTATTTTCCAGCTGTTTCATATTGTTCTGGTCAAAAGAAGCAGCTGTAGTTCATTGTACCTGGATGCTTAAACCACTGAAGCATACTACTGAGCATTGTGACATACTGTTTGCTTGAGGCATCACATCGGTGATTTCCATACTAAGAAAACAAGAGCAAAGAAAAGGCGAATTATTCTCAGCTTGCCCATCATCCATGTTTGTCGTCTACACTGCTTCTTGTGCCACAGCTGCAGTCAAGATTTAGCAGCTGGAATATAACCTGTCGCTCTTTAGTGCCATCCTGAAAATTTCCTCCAAAACTATCTTAACCAATCTTTGTTTATTAGTGGGATACAACTAGAATTAGGTTTTTTTAAGCTATCAGCATTTATTATTTACAATTTACTTTTCATTTACAGGGTAAAAATACCCCTAATTTGAATTGATTACCTACTCTGATCACGAAGGATCAAAACCCCGTGTGTCTCAAGACTTTTTGGCTTTCTGGTTTTTTTTGTCCAAAGCAACCCAAGTACCCCTGGGACTGCTAGGAGTCACTCCATGAGCTCTGGGGACTCCAGCACCAGATTTTCAAGCACATGTTCCTGGAGAGAGGTGGCTTCATGCACAAATAGGCCATTAGATAAAGGAGCAGGGGGGAAGTTGGGAGATGTAATGATAAATGCTTGTAATTGTACTGTATGTAAGAACAGAGGGCAGCAGTCATCTTAGACAGTGTTCAGGTATTTGGGATTAGAGTACATTGAAAACGATGTAACCCGCAGGCACCTAATCATTAACTAGACAGCCATGACAACTCTGATTATCCAGCTGACCCTACAATTTTAGTTTTGATTAGAGTAGTGGGAAATAATACAATTTTAAAATTTTCTTTTAATGGGCATTACTTCAGGAGCAATGAGACAGTGTTGGTTTTTACTACGCATAAAACTAATCAGCCAAAATCCCACTACCTTTATATGATTCAGCCTCTGTTTCTCCCCTACCCCTACTTAATTAGATAAAATACTCTCTTGGTTTTCTGCATACGAGGCATCTGACGCAGAATCTTATGCAGGACGGTTATTTTTAGATTACTGTTCTCCCTCAAACTAATCTCATGACATTTACTTCTTGCAAGGGACAACAATTTTTAGCACTGGGTATTGCAGTTTTCAAAAACTGGCAGATCAAACAGGAGCAGCAAGTTTCATCATAGCCGTCCTGATTGCCCTGAAAGAATCATTACAAAGAGGTATTAGATTAGTCCCTCATGTCTTGTCAACACAGTCTTTCATCTCGTAATTCTGCCTGACAAAAATTAGTATAAATTAAGACCCAGGTTCTTAGAACACGAACTTCGGAGATAATCTGGGCAGGCAGGGCAGTGACTACACTTGGGGACAAGGGACCTGAGCATGCAGGAACCATCAGGCAGGTTTCTCCATTTTCCATGGAAGCTGTACTATGGTCTACACAGAAGTTCACTATTTTCTCTTCACTTTTCCTGGCAAGTCCTGAACAGTGTCTCTGCTCATTGCAAATGGATGAAACGCTCTCATGTATGAAGCTGTGACCTCCCTGTCAATCCAGTCACCACTTTATCTGCAAGCCAGGCTCTTCATCTTGCATCTTTCCGGGTATCAAACTTAACCAGAAAAATCCTGTCCTTTGGCAAGCAAAGAGAGAGAGACTAGTCCAAGGTATGTCCCTGCAATCTTTTGCAGACCACCTGCACTGCTTGTGCCCCAATGCCAACTGCAAGTCCTATAGACCCAATTAGCATAGTGATAGAATAAAGATTAATAAACCCTTGTCTGACTTGAGGGGCGGGGAGGGGGAGAAGGAGTTTTAAACTTTTTCTGAAGGGCATGTCTGACTATCAACTTACATAAATGAAAGGAAAGCATCATCAAACATCTTCCATCCCCTCCTTAATTTTGTGAATCATATAACAATTATGGACAGTATTAACCTTTCAACACTTTATAGGTGTCTGCAATTTCCATATGAAAAAACCTCATGTATATTTACATGTTTTTTTCTGAGTTACCACAGGACCCAGAAAGTATTCTTTTGCTGAAATTATCTCCTAAAATAGAACAATTTTTGTTGCCTATGTCATTCTTTCAGCAAATTATTTTTTAATATACAGGCATACAATATTGACAAGCTGCCTTTGTGCATTACAACCTGTAACCTTTATATCTATAAAGGACACTCAGCTTCACAGTCTTAGTCCCCATAGACCAGTTTGTAAACTCACATACTCACTGTACTGACTTTAAAGGGACTACACTTGCAAGTAAGTACTCCATGGGGATCCAGCAGTTCACCATCCATCTTTATACCCAGGAAAGACTCTTTTTAAGGGATTAAAGATAGGGGTGGGAGAGGAGTTCACAGGGCGCAGAGAAGGGAAAAGCGATTTTTCAAACATAGCACCAATTAGGCACTCAATATTATTTGAAGATGAAATTGCAAATGAAGTATGCAACCAAAAAAAATTGTCATATTGAAAAGCTTAGCAGAAATA
The DNA here is from genome assembly GCA_013399365.1 of Pampusana beccarii. Taxonomy (NCBI): domain Eukaryota; kingdom Metazoa; phylum Chordata; class Aves; order Columbiformes; family Columbidae; genus Pampusana; species Pampusana beccarii. The sequence goes on along the minus strand of VWYH01008700.1, from coordinate 598,869 downwards.
TTTAAAAATAATTCTGTCAGACATCTCAGAAGCAGATATGATACAGACTAAAATTGAATACTACTGCATGGTCGTTCATCAATGCCAACAGAAGTTTTCAGGCTACTGAGAAACATTTGAATATATCTCACAATTCTCCTCACACCTAAATTAAACCCCCATAAAATTTAAATGCAAATGATTTTCACAAATATATACAGAAGTACGAGAGACATTAAAGCTCACAATTTGCTATAGTTTCCTCCTTAATAAAAGCTCTATTTATAAAGCAATGGTTCATTGGGCATTCTAGAAAGAACTTAAGGAAAATAATTTTTTTTCTTCCTTGCTTGAATATTTTATACTTCTTTTGCCTTCCAGTAATTGTGTCTGTTATTTAATTGCTCTCATTTAAGAGCTAATAAAAGACATAAATCGTACAGCTTTCAAAAGAAATCACAAGGAAGTTTTATGATCTCACTCTACAAACAGCAAATCCTCCATGTATTGCTACTGAAATAATATAATTACATCACATCAACCATTTTTATGCTTTTCCTTGCTGCAGGCACCTAAAATAGCGAAATGGATTTTTATTGCGCTGTAGACAGTGTGATACAACATTCTGTGCTTTGTCCTTTAGAGCAATCAGCCACTATGACCTCTAAGAAATTTAGGTGCTGTGGTGAGAAAATAAAGAGATTCTTGGAAAAAGGGCTTTTTTTCTACTGACTTAAAAAATCTTCTCTAAACAAACTCTGACTTAAATGTTATCTATGCTTATTGCTATCACAGACTCAGTGCCGTACCCATTTCTATATGTTTATGTTTATTTCAAATAAAAATCGATCTTTAAAGAATGAAACAAATCAATAGGAACCCTCACTGAGTAAGGACATGATGATGAAGGCTTGTTTCCAGTATGATCAAACCCAACAGCTTCTAAACGCCCCAGAGACACAAAAATAACAAGAGCACAGACAATGACTATAACAACTTGTTAAGAAGTACAAAATTCTTCAGATTAAACAGCATCTAGTAGCTATAATTAAAAGAAATTGCAGACTAAAGAATTATCAGACCGTCAAAGGTTGGCATGGTATCCCCTGTCAATTTTGAGGACCTGCCTCTCATAAAGGCCACTTTCAGCATTATTTCCCCACTCAACAAACTCCAGCATCAAATTAATGCTAATCTATTTCCATCACTCATTCTACGTGGCATTGCCCCAGCAATTAAAATGTAGTGTGTGCAAAGAGAAACTCCAGAGCGCTATGCGCTTCGATAAAACTACTTGTTTGTTGTTTTTTTTTAAGCAAATAAGCATTGCAGATGCACTTGTTGTTCCAATAGCTTTTGTTTATTCATAACTGCTAGGAGTAATGAGGTAGGAATTTATCAGGAATAATATTTTAGTTCAGCTCTCTTTCTTGATATTATTTAGACAACCTGAACAAACTCTCCACAGTTCCCATATTGCTGCTATTTACCTTGGAACACAACAAGTGAAAGCAAGCATCAGTGCAGTACCTTGATGTCTGAAAAGTTCAGAAAAACACAGTTTTCAAAGCGGTGGTCTTTTTGCAATTCTTCAAGCAACCTTCTTTTCGAAGAACAAACTCTGCTTCGCTGATCTGTGGATAAATCTAATTCTTAAAATGTATATGTTGTTGATTAAGGTTTACTTGCCTTTTGAATTTGTAGAGGATGAAAGCCCCAACTGCGACTAGACAGATAACAAAGAGAACCACAATAGCCCAGTAGCCACTGCCTCCTCCAATCCTCTGAGAGTCTGAAATACGAAATAAAACAACAGTTTAGCATGCCCTCTTTCAGTTCAGTTACATTCTTAGGCTTTCTTTTCCATTTAATTGTCATGTCAAAAACGTTTGTTATTTGTGCAACTCCACCCCACCTGTAGCTTCTTTAAAAAGTCAACACCACAAAATTAACTGGTAACTTGTAACTAGGGGACAGCGGGCCAATTAAAAACAAACCACCCACTGAACATTTAATTATTTGCATACTCAGTAGGGTTCTTTTCTGCGTATTTAAAGTTATCATAGAAAATAATCATATATCCTAAGTACATGTGTTGCAAGAGCAGGGCTCTATTAATTTCACAGATGGAGAAACTGAGGCTCTCAACAACAAATACACTCATCAAGGTCGTAATTTGGTGAAGGTTGGACTCAACATGGGCTTCTTTCAAGCCCAACCTGTTGTGCTGGCTAATGAACGTTAGTCCGTTAAACCAGATGAGGTATCACAGCAAGACTGCAGCACCACCCTGCATTAGGGATGAGATTTGTCTTCTACAGAGAGCTGACAGATAAAATATCACATCAGTATTTACATAAATTGATTGTGGTCAGCTAAGTTGTTCTCCCACAAAACATTGAGATAAGAAAGAAGGATATATTGTGGGATGTGATGCACAAAGAAAAATTGCAAGACATTCTAATACAAGGTTCAAGTCAAAGCTGAAATTTCTAGCTAAAACATCATTTGAATGTATCTCTGGTCAAAACACACACATGTATGCACATATACCCTTCTTCAACAAACTTACAGGTACATAGTGAATCCAGAGATTGCATTAAAAAAAACTGTTTTCATTTGTTTTAAACAGAGAAAAAGCATATCATTTATCTCAGGACAGGTTGAGAGATACAAGGCAGAGATGTACACATGCATATTGATACAAAGATTTTTCTCCTTATCTTATCAGAACTCAGACAGGCATCTAAAGGTTGGTCTTTGGGGAGTTTTGTTTATGTATTTACCTGAATCGGAGTCAGCTAAAGTCACTAAGACCCAGTATCCTCCCCTCAGAAAAAAACTGATGTCGTGTGCATTCAAGGCCTGCTTTATAGCTGCTATTCTCTGAAAATACAACAAAGAGAATGTCAGACATCTCACACTCTGTTCCACTTTGAGAGACTCAATGCTCTAAAAAGGAAAACCTCTGCTTCATTAAATGGTGAGAAACTCAGAAAGCATTTGTCAATGACGAGCTGAAATCTTAAAGGAATTCCATATTTAAAAATGATGCAAAACTCCACAATCCATAAAAGCTGAAAAAGTCCAATTTTCATAGCCAAATCTTTCTTTCTGCTTACCAAAGCCGTTACATTTACCCTGTGTGTGACAGATAGCATGTCATTTGCACACACTATTGGGTTTACTTTGGTCATAACTCACACAATGCATAATCCATATTAAAATCTCTCCATTCTTCTAACCTGTCAGAAGAAAACCGGTGATGTCACTTTAGATTTCTTGCTATGAAAAGTAACTGCTATTTGATAATGAACTGCACATCATAATTTACTTCATCCCCTTACCTATAATGGGATGGATTCCATCTATACCTAATTTTTAACTATACTCTGTAGAAATATATACATCCACCCATGTGGAAAAAATCAGGATTCCTCCTATTTTTCTCCAGTGGATAGAGCAAAATAAAATATGGTGTCTCACATTTTTATGGAGCAGAACCCTTAAATATACCATCATATCCTAACCCCAGATGACAAATTGTGTGAATTTTCCCTTCCACTTGCTTGTATCTTCAAAATGGGTAATTTTATATAAGATCAAAACTAGTTTTATACTCTATGCCTTATAATTTAGGATACAACTACCCACAGGATGCCAAATGAGAAACATATTTTATATCCATGAAACTTTCACAAGTAACCCCTTTTATGATATTATCAATTATGGTGCTCATTTTTGACAAGACTTTGCAGTATAATAGATAGAAATCCTTGTGGCCTCACTCATGTTATGGACAGAGACTACAGAAAACTTCAAATATCCTCACTGATAATGAGGAACATCTAACTTCTGAAGCTATTCCACTGACTTTATTACATTTTTTTCTGAGGGAATGACTCAACATAAGGGTGATGTGAGAATGGCCTCAGTTATTTTACAAGACAATTACTCCAGATAGCTCATAAGTATTTACCTTTTGCACAAAGTCTGAAAAGAGAATGGATATGACAACTATACTAATCAGCAGCCTCTAAAGTGATGCTGGCACCATTGAAATAGAGTTAACTAGTCTCAGTCCAGGTTCATTCATGTGTTCATGATATACAACGCAAAAGGGACCAGTACTTTAGGCTAATCTGACTTTCAGCCAGTAAATGTAATTACTGAGCCCCATAACTTCAGATATATCATATTTTCCTGGCAGGTGTTTGAGGAAACCAACATTTGCTCTGTTTTTTGCTGAAGCGACTAACACGTGTTTGTTATTTCTCTCCCCACCCCTGGTTTCCCACCCAAGCCTATACAAACTACACTTCCACAAATCAAAAATTTGAATCTCCTGTGAATCCGGTGAAAGTTTGTGGCTTATTTATTTCACTGTTAGACTGATGGTTTTCTCGGTACTCATGGTTTTTTGTTCGTTTGCTGGTATTTCTTTTTCCTGCCCCAAGGTATTTATTGAGCACAGTGCTGCCACCTCTCCAACTTTTTAAAAAACCAATCTAGTGTTTGGAGCTCCTCTCTAGACTCTCTAAGTTAAGGTTCTTATACAAGCATTTAAATTTTCTATATTCCTTATCTACATCCTTTTCAATGAGAATATTTGAACATGTGAACACAACGGCTCCTGCACTGTGGTACAAAAATAATGACACTATTCAAACTCTTACCCACTTATACATCTTGGGATCTGATTTGCCCCTTTTACCAAAGCAACTAATTGGGAATTTTCACGTAGTTCATGCCTAGGCAGAACTCCAAATCTTCCTCAGAGCCTCTGCTTTCCAAGCTATAGTTTAAATGCACTTTAGTTTCCAGACTATAGTTTAAATGAACTTTAATTGACTCTTTCAACAGGACTCATCCCACCTTACATTAGACATGTAATAGATATGCATAAATCAAGTGACTGAGTCTCAGAATGAAATACTTTTGAAACTGCTGTGTTCTTAAAAACAGGTTAAACCACACTCAACTTGTATTTCTGCATGCATAAATTTGAAAGAAAAAGACTTTTTGCCAGAATGGAATAAAACTTCAGAATTATCCACAGGGCTCCTACTATTACACCGCCAAGTTATGATCTTTGGTAGTGCTGGCTACTTTTAGCAGTAATGACTCCTATTCTAGACCACTAATTTAACAAACTGCATCCCATTGCAACACTTCACGTAAAACACCAATAGAGAGTCCACCAAGTAGGAGTCAGCTGCTTCACCAAGAAATTATTGCCTTTAACAATCCTTTGGAAATTACATAATATCCCAAATCTAAATGGTTTTCAGCCAAGATTTGGACAGCGTCAACATGCTCTTTTGGAACTTCCAAAGTGTCTCCCATCAATTCCAAACACAATCTACTGGTTTTGTGTTAATATGAAGAGCTTCATTTTACCTGCTTCTCCAGCTCTTTGGATGCTGTGACCTTGACTCAAAAAGCTGTGAAATGCCCTTCAAATTAACAAAACCCGACATTGGCATTCTTCACAATTAGCAGGACTTGAACTGCAAGATACTGGCACAGAGTTGGTATCTGTTCTTTCTCTATCACAGCAAAAGGACAAATATAATTACTTTTAAGTGCCAGCCTTATGATTTTCAACTGGCATAAAGTCTTTTATTATGGAAGAAATATGTCTGATTTTGACTCCCGTGTTCACTATATTTGTTTCTTGCCAGTTGAAAATGACATTTGTTCATAAAGGCAGAAACTACCTGCTTGATGCTCTTTACATTATAGGTCAACTATTAAGATTCTGTTTCTGTTTGACCTGAAATCTAATTTGCTTCTGAAGAAATGCAGAGACGGTTCATCACTCTTCAGAAATATCAGTGTTCTAAATAAACTCTTTGCTCTACTGGATCCTCACAGACTGACATGCCACTCCTGTTGTTTCTGTCTAAAAAAATGATTGATATTATTGAGAAATGCACTAATACCAGCAAGCACTTGATTATGCTGGTCTATACACAGTCAAACACAGCAGTCACAGCGTTTCTAGCTTTTACATGTCTCTTGTCAGGTGGGAGTGAGACCTTCACATAGTTAGGGGAGCATCTTTTAATTTCACATAAAGACAATAAGAGTACAGTCATGGATTGCAAAACAGGATGGAGACTATCCTAACCAGACAGACATTGCTCTGGTTACCTTATCACTAGTCACACTTCTCTTCCTTTTTGGTTGGTTTGCTGGTAGCAGCACATGCAGGTCAGCAGTTGTGGGCAGACCCGGTTTCACGACTGTCATGAGTGTTTCTTCGGGTATATTGGTCTCCTGTGAAGAGAAAAGCATACAGCATATTAGAGGACAGCGTGCTTTTTATTTCACAGAAAATACATAAGTAACTCCACACGTGTCTTTTAGTCTTTGGTGTTTGGATCCTTAATATTTAGAGGCGATTTCACTAGAAGCTAAAACATGAACAAAGCCAAGCATAAATTAACTGAAATGTGAGCTGCTCTTTGAAGATTGGAAGAGCTAAGCATTGTTATCGCATTAAAGAGATTTAGTGGCATCATGGAAAGAAGCAAACTGAAGTGGTAGGCAGTTTTAGCAAAACTCTGCAACGGCTGTGCATTTCTAGGGTAACATAAAAAAATTCCTAAGTGATTTAGAATCCTTTGTGGGCCATTCAGACACTTAGTAGACTTAGAAGCCGTATTCATTACAGCTAACTTTAGCTTAGGGAGGCTACTTTTCCATCTGTGTTTAATGGATGGAGAAGAGTCTTCCAGGGTGAGACTGAGAGCACCTAAGTTCAGTTCCTGAAATCGTTATGAATATCTGCAGCCTCCACTGAAAGTCAAGTGCATTCATTCTCAAAGTAGTCTGTACAAATTTCTCTTCTAGTCCCAAATTCCTCTGTGTGTTGTACAATACAGCCACACAATTTTAATGACAACACCGTGGGCACTTCCTGAAGCCTTCCTTTCTCAAACTGATTCTGAAATTCCATTAAATTGTTCATATTATTTTGCAAAATATTTAGTAGTTACTAAAATGCAAGGACAATTCTATAAGGGATTAAAACATTTGTTTGACTTCCACTGGTTATAGAATGGGTTTAAGTTGAGAAAAGTGGGAATTTACTTTGACATTTGATGTGAACCATTAAAAAGGGCAGGAAAAAGTATAAAAGTCAAGGTCCCAGAACCCAATTTGCACTACTGTGGATCCAGGAAAGGTCAAGCGATTTCCGACAGAAGCAATTTCAAAACATTATCAACCTGCACCTCAGTGCTCCTTTCCTCACAAGAAGTCGGTGTATGCACACTCAGTTGCTGGCAGTGCGTGTTCCTGTGCGCCACTGCTCTAGAGCTCAGTTTTATGGGGTGGTTTTTACTTGTCACACAGAACTGCTGCATGGCTTTGCACTTGATTTAACCTACAGGATTCAACTGCTTCCAACGCACATTTCTTTTGCGAATGTGAGCTAAAAAAACAGATATATGAACTGTTTGCTTATATATTATATGTAATTTTCAAAGTTACACAACTGATGTTGTAATTTTTTAAACTTCTGCTTTGTTTTTACACAAAGTCTATGTCTTTTATATCACACAGGATCCTTTGCTTAACTTCTAATAATATCACATTTAAGCTACTCTTCCTGGTTTGGAGTCAGCAGTATTTGCTAATACGTCTATTCCTAATCCTAGAGAGCAATATTTCGCATTAAATCCCAATTAGGCTGTGTTAGACCTAAACTTTCTATGTTACAGTATCATCATCTACAGCCTTCACATAAAAGCAACACTAGGTTCAGTGTGAAATGTCACTCATGAGGTTCACTTTATTATTTTTCTCTACCTCCTTTTTTCTAAATGAGAAGGCATTAACTTAACCTTCAAGCTTTACAACTGGTGAGGGAACATTTTATGAGCAATCCGAAAGAGCACCTTTGCAAGAAGTCGTGTTACCACCCGTCCTATGTCTTCCCTCCACTCCGCTATGTCAGGGTTGTACATGTCCAGGTGCTTAGTAAACTTCAGAGGAAGAACATGAAAATTATCTAGAAAACAAAGAAACAAACAAACAAATCCCCCAAAATAAACATTTTTGAACAAATGAGGGAGCAAAAACAGTTTTGCAGAAATAAAAGCTGAAAACATATATTTGGCAATATTTGCTGTGCAGGGCTGCAGTATCTGGGAACCCCAGTGCCCTGTGTTGTGTACTCTCGCATGGAGCAAGGGTACACTCCTCTCAGGCACTCACTTTCTTTCTGGATTTTTGTCAGCATCATGAAATTTGTGCCTAAAGATAAAAAAGCAGGAAGAGGAAAAAAAAAAAACCAAAGCAGATTTACTCTGGGGTCATAACCTTCACAATAATTTTTCCTTAGGACAATGCACCACACAGATGTGGCTGGTTTCTTTTGTTTGTAATGGGAATGCACCAATGGATTTTATTCTCACTGAATCACATATATGTGGATTTTGCCCAGTACATGTTCCTGTTCTTCATGTAAAATGAACACTTTATGTATTCCATCAACTAGCTATGAAAATAAGAACAGAAATGATATATCAAAAGCTAACTACTGCACTCTTCAAAACATAAAAAACCAAGGTACATTTACAGCTTTTCTCTGGATACTGTTCAAAATAGCTGAAATACCAGAAATGGGCTGTTCCTCAGTAAAAAGTCTCTAAAGTCTTTCCTTTCTCCATTTAGGCTCCCTGGACGAACACCCGGGGACATTAACGTAAAGCAGAGAAGGAGAACCTCTGGAATGCACAAGTCAAACCTGGTGTCCCCAATGCTTCTGACAGAATTGTATTTTAATCTGCTTTCCTTTTCCAGAGGTTTTTTTTATTTCCCCCATGACTAGTACTTTCTTGCACTTGGCTTGGCAAACAATAAGAGCACAAGCAAGATGTGTGGTTTTAGCAGAAGTGTGGTTTTTACTAATTAATACATATACTAAAATCAAAAATAACAGAAACTTTGTCACAGAACAGAGATGTACCGTGTTTTGTATTCATTATATCTGAAGGCTTTAAGCTCTGCATTAAAAAGAAACTTTTTCACTTATCACAATTCCCATGTTTGACAGTACAAATACAAATATAAAGAATTTATCAGCATTACATTTTTTGCAGTATATTATGCCTTGTCACCACATTATAAGACAGAACAAAACACACCAGGGCACGATGTGAAACAAGAACTGAAGGGTTATTCAGTAATTACAGTGGAGCTATATTTGATTCAAACTCTCAGATAAGCGTCAAAGGAACAGTGATATATTGTGATAAAAGTCAATTATTTTACATCGTTTTAATGTTGAGAGCATATACACAACTAAATTTTCCCTTTCGCAGCAGTATTTAAACCATTTTATTTAGAATTTCTCAAAATTCTCGAGTCATAGGCCAAAACAGTACTTAAACACTATTGCTACATATAGCATTTGAGAACTACAGTAATATTTAAAATAAGCAAAAGAAACAAAACCTTTCAGATTAAACCATTTCATACAATCACACTATTCAACTTCACAGTTACCTAGCGACACTTAATCCCTCTAATGTTAATGATTAAACAAGGTATTAGATGTAACTTTACAAAAAGTAATACAAGAGTAGTATCTCACCAAAAACGTGGACAACTTTTGAATCCTGAAGCATGGAGCTCCCACAGGAAGCCTGCACTGTAACTCTGACGTCACCTGTCTCAGCAAACTTTGTCACCAGAAAATTGTCCAATGTAAGGAGTGGCTTTGAAAAAGAAAGGTAAGTTGAAAATGGAATTTCAGCAACAACCACAAGAACAGTGTCTGAAGAGATAGCCACTAAAACTATTAACAAAAAAGTTTCATATCAATTATACAATTAATCAACATTTTCTAAAATTGTTCCATTACAATTTTCTATACAGGATGTTTCTTTCCCTAAATTGAATGTTTATAAATAGAATAGCTGCCAAATGGGGCTAACATTTCTTGTAGAATAATTGCTAGAGTATTAGGTTTCCATTTACATCCCATTGAAATAAACTGATTTTGAGTCAGGCTTACAAATCTCTACATGATCATATATAGCAAGCCACTTGCCTCAAAAATGTGGGGTACAGTGAAGGTCAAAAGGATTAATTCTGTCAAGAGCATGACGCATGGAAGCACACCAGCCCACCATAACCTCCAAGGCAGAACTGAGATATTCTGTTCCCTGACCACATCTGTATGAATTACAAAACCCTTCACAAGATGACATCGATCTGCAGTGCCTGTTCTAGCAATGGCAAAGTCAATAATAATGAAAAGATACAGGCTGAGATTATGGTAGACAGCACATTTACAAGAAGAAAGTTCATTGCGCTTATCTGAAGCATTCCTCTGTCATACTTAGCCTCCCTCATAAAGAAAATATTTTACTTATCTGTTATTGAAAGAATTACCTTAAAAGAAATTAAGCCAGTTAGAAAATAAATATTCCCAATAGAAGTACTTGGATATTTATTGCTCTAGGATATGTTTATCTAGACTTTCCATTCCCATATGAATATCACTAGATTGTTTGAGTGCTTTCACTGTTTTGATATCCTTTTAGATATCCCAGTTATTTTTGGTATGCCACTTTACTTTAGACTCACAGAAAAAACTTATCCATACAACAAATACATATATATATTTCTGTACAGCACTTAAATTTACAGTACTCACATTATCAATATGGAAGTGCATAAATCCAAGTTTCATCATTCACCAATGCTATGATTCCAAATGCATTCCTGTCCACAAGTTTTTTTCCACAGGTAATGAAACAGAATAAATTGTTGTTCCCCCCCAAAATAAAATAGGTTAGAAATTCAAACCAGTTCTAGAAGAGAAATTTCTATTTCCACATAAGTAGTAATAAAGGGAAATCAAGACCTTAAATGTATGTGATAAAACAAGAGAAGTTAGACACTGCTTGCCATCAGATACAACTGGCTATTTGGAATGGAAGATGGTCTAAAAGAAGTCATGCAACATGGCAGTATTTCTATTAAAGTAAAATGTGACACTTAACCTTTATTATTTGAAAATAATCTCAGTCAAAACTATCCATGTACCTGAAGATTGTCTCCTATCCACCAGTAGAAGACCGTCAAATTAGGGTTCTTGGGCAGTATGATGGCTGTCAGGTTCACCTCCTGGTTTCTCCCAACGACTGGAACCACTTCTAAATTTAAAGCCTGCAGTGGAGCTGAACAAAGTTCCCAAAATATAATTGAACAAGAATTACATCCATTTATTAATGCCTCTTTCCCCAAAAGCCTCTCACCTGCACACCATAAGGTCCTGAATTTATTTTACCCCCCTCCTGCTTTATATCTGTGTTGAAAGCTGTGGGCATAATCAGGAGGATCTCATAAAAAAATTAAACAAGAAAAAAAAAAACCCACAAACACAAACAAATGAAGCACCTTTAAAAAAAATTACGAAATTGTAGCATAATGTGACAGATCACCAAAACGCACCTCTCTGATGTACTATTTTTTAGTTGTATGTCCAGCTCTAGAAACCACAAGCAAATATCCCAATTGAAAAGTAGAAAAGGCATCTCAGCTTTTTTTCTTTTTTTAAAGTAAAAAAAGGCCAAATGAATAGAACTCTAACAACTCTCAAACTGCTAAGGGAAAAAGCAGAAAACTGAACAAGAACGTTGCTGACTACTCATTTTCATTATAAAATATCAGCTGTTAGGATCACACCACACATAAGCTCTCATTAATGCAAGCTTTAAAATAGATGTGTGTATCAGGGGAGCATTTATTTGCAACTAAAAATAGATAACCCCTGTACTCCAAAATATGCATTTAGAACAAGTTTGTTCCTTTCTGAACTTTTGCCTACGAAGACTGTAAACGTTATTATTTATATAAAAGAAATGCATCATTACAATGATTTTATCTGCTTCTTAATGCTGCATTTTGCTCCACAGTACAATAACTTTATTGAAAGCAAAACCTTCCCTCAGAGGTTTCAAGTATATCTTTTTCTGAATATCTGAAGATAAAACCTTTATAATAGTATGATGTGATAACTAGAATTTCTTAACTGCAGCTGCAACATCTATTCAGGATATCAAAACCCAATATGGCCCAACATGCATTGATTACACAGAATGAATAGTAACCAATCCATTTGTGTTTTACTCTACATATTTTTTAACTCAGTCAAAGGTCTTTCATCTCAGTTCGAAATTAAAGGTAATTAACACCAGTCCAAAGCCTTTCTCTTATTCTCTTTCATTAACTGATTCATTGCCTGTTCTCTTCTAATTCACTTTAACTAAACTGACTGAACTTATCTGAGAGCAAGTCATCCCAGCTGTGCACACCCTCCTCCTTTTCCTCCGCACTTCAAGCAGCCTGCATGCTGCTTCATCCAAATATAAGGCTCTGCTTTCAGTCTGTGTTTCATCTGATGACTCTTTAACCACTTACATGAATTCAAGACAAGCTGAGTGCTTAAACGAACGGTTTCTTCAATAGCTTCTTTACTGAAACAGCGTTAAAAAACACTTCTCCTGTTGCTAGTGCCTTGAGGATAATCCAGAAATTGTAGGAATCCCATCAGATCTGCTCCTCCTAGAAACAGATTTTCCTTCCAACGAGGCAAACTAAAGAAGTCTGGAGAGATCTGCATCACTGTTTTGATTTTGCCATAAATTTACACTTTCCAGGAGGAAACTGATCATTCTGAGAGATATTGTTTTGGTCCTGAAGCAGGTTACTTTCTTTTCCAAATTTTTAGAGGGGAAGTTGTTTGGTACTTGAATGATGACTGCAGTTTCTATAGTGAGTCCTTCTGCTTGTCTCAGTCACACAATTCCATAATGCATTTGAACAAGGTTCTTAGAACCCTTAAATGTATGCAATCAGGAATGAAGCTGACTTATACTATTTTCTCTTCAACGCAGCTACAATTTCAGTACAATTTTCAAAGCTCCCTGGTTATTCAACACTATAGAGATTACGGTTTCATAAAAAATAAAACGTATGCCTAGTTCTTCTGTTCTCTTTTTTCTGGTTTACCTACTCATGTTTACACCATTAGACTCACTCTGAATTCTCTTAGAGTTTATTAATAAGTTGTAGATTGTGTGATCTGGCTCAGAAAGCATAATCTGGATGACAGGCCAAAGTTCATATAATTGTCCTGCATTACAGGGCATCTCATAGCAACAGAACTCGTCAGGAGTGAAAAAATACTCCCTTTACCATTTGTCTCTGTAAAGATTCCCTGGGAATACATCAGCTGGAGATAGAGTGAAAGCAGTACTCTATGGACATTCCCGCTTTTGTGGTATTCCACAGTGAAAAATGTCCCTGAATGGCTATTACTGTTTTTCTAGAACATAGAAATAGCAGTTGAAATAGTGCCAGCTAATTTCCTCAAATCTTGTAATTTACTTAAAAATGAAACAGAGTAAATCACATAGAAAGCACTTATTCAAGCAGGCTGGGTAACGGGCTTCTGTGAGCCTTCTAGACCATGTGTAGAATCCACAGACAAGCTCAGGAATGGACCATGTCTGCTTCCAGCACCCTGCTGCCTCTGCACTTCGGCACCAGAGTCCTCTTAATGCACCAGTCATTTTATTAGTGAATAATACCTCCAGCTTCTTCCATTTATAAATCCACTGCATTAAACACAACAGACATATCTTATTTTTACTGTTTGTCTTGACATCGGCCACACCAGCAGCACATGTGGGGAAAGCAGTCGTTTTGCTTTCTGTCAGGGCTTGCTACTGCTCGTCATTCTCTGAACAGAACGAAGTTTTCCTCCCCAGAGAAAAGGATGTTACACAGAGTTTTTGCTGTTTGTTGCTTGTACAGAACTAGTGTTCCTGTATTTAATCTACTTCTCAGCACCTAGAAGCTCCTAAAAAGTAACAGTGAAGCCCTAAGTAATTTATCTGAGCTCTATGGAGTTGTCAAATAATTTAAAAAAAACAAATGCAACGAAGAAACAGATGATGAAACTGAGGCAGAGAATTTGATTCTGATTCTTTCCACTTGATTTTAATATAAGACTGGCAATTAGCATTAGTGGGCTGGGGTCCATCTGCTAATCAAAGCAGAACTGGAAACTCTGGACTCCAGGACTCTGACTAGCAAAATGCAGAAACATCCGCAGTCACCAGACAGACTGACATAAAGCACACGGATCTGTGCACAGCCTTGTGTGTGGCTCTAGAGATTTCCACTGCTTTGGGATTAAGGTGGAAGACAACACCACTCACAATAGAGGGAAACAGACACATGGAGAATGTAAGATGGGTATCTTTGCTTTTGATGTTCTTTTTTTGCTGAATTTTTGACACATCTGAAAACAGGCAAAGCAATAGCTGTCTTGAATCTCAAAGGAAGAGGAAAATTCAGTTCCAGTTACAAGTTTTCTTCTTCATTTCAATTATGAGATGACTGAGGTACATTAAGCTTGCAATGGTGCATGATATTCCCTGTGCTGTGCTATTCTTTTATTTTAAGACTATTTGATGGGCTTTTTTAGGTCTTAATTAAGGAGAGGGAGAGAAGTCTAAGTCAAGTAATACTGCCTGCCAACATGAGGTTATACCTCAGTACCACTTTAAAACTTCATGAGAATCACCTACCTGAAATCTATATTCTAGTACTTTAATAAGTACCCTGACATTTAGAAACACTGAGATTTTCACTCTTGGTTAAAATCATGCAAGAGCTCAAACATTTCTCAATATATCTGTTCGCTTGCTTCACACATCACCTAGAAGCTCCTAAGATGACACAGTCTGAAGTGGGAATTTTAGCTGCTAAGAGTGCCAATGAGGTCTAGATTCAGAAAGATGGATCAAACCTGAGAGCTGAACTAAGGCATGCTTGCTATTTAAAAGATTAATAGACCATCCTTCTCCCAAATCCAAACAAAACTAACTTTGACCTCGTAATACGTGAGGTTTACAAGCCTCTGCATTAACAATATACAGCACTGCAAGATTGTGTGAGGTTATTGAAAAAGTATGTATTTTTCCTAATTGTGACTCATAATTTTCTTTACTACTTCATAGTTGTCAGGAAGTTTTTATGCATAAGTAAGAATAAGAAAACCAGAGAGCTGATTTACAGTTGACTTGGATGAACACCACAGCCTCATCGTGCCCAGCCACATTCTCCGCCTTCACCGAGACACGGTAAATCCCAGGATTCTCATAGCGGTGACGGATGGGTTCTCCAGTCATCGTAAGGTTCACATATATCGCCTTGAAGCCATCTCCAAGATCTACCTGGTATTTGGTATTCAATATATCACCCTAAAAGGAAAATATATCAAAAATATTTTAAATGGCCAGAACCAAAATAGACAGGACACATTACTATAACATTTTCCTGAATTACAACACTATTTCAGCTGCAACCAGCTAGTTTGACTCAATTGCAATAGCTTCAGTAAAGCCACTCCACTCATGGCAAAGATTTTAGTGCAACAGATGCTGTGTGCATTATTAAGCGTAGGACAAACTTTCCACAGTAATGTGCTACCTTAAGATCAGACACCTCAGACCACTAACCAAGTTGTATGACATACAAACCGTCACTCTGGTTCTAATGCAGCTGGAAATTAACAGGCAGGGCAGCCCCAAGTTTTGGAGTGATGCTTATGTGATTGCAAGCAACTGAATATTGGTATTTTAGTGAATTACCACTCATCCAGGGAACTTCTAGGCTATACAATTATGAAGTAAAATTAATTAGTTTAGACCACCTACACAGCACCTTCTCTGGTATCAACTATATGGCCTTCAAGATCCAAGCTGGGATCTTTGCAGAGAGTTCTACTGCATTATACAGAGCTAACAGAATGTCTAGAACTAACATAGTCTACTGCAAAATTAGATGCATGCTCAATGAAGCAGATTATTGAGCTGAGTTTGGGCAAGGGTTTAAAAGTGCTGCCAAATAATTCTGTCATGTTAAACATCTCACATAATTTATAATTCATTGCATTTCTGCTAAGTGCTCCTTTAAATGACGCTGCTTTTCTAAACTCAGGCCTAAAATACTGTGAGACTGATGCTACTGTCAGAGGACAAACATACGCCCATCACTCATGTTGTCACAGTGTGGCTGGTCAGGAGAGAAGTCAGGCCTCTGCTACGTGGACTGGAGATGTGGATGGAGTCAAAGGAAAACTCATTTAGCAGTGAGCAGCAACACCTTCTCAATGTTACTGGCAGCACTGCTTTAGTGAGCTCCCCGGCTCCCTCAGTCCTCAGCAACATGTTCCTGCTCACTTAAAACAGGTTGCAGGGCCAGGCTGGACAGAAAATCCTCCGTACTGTGAAAACACAGTGTTGGTTTAAAGGTCTTCATTGCCTCTAGGAAAGGAACGTATACTTCCATATGCTAGTCAGGTGACCTGAATGGTCATCAGAGCAGAGATTGACACCCATCAAAGTGTTCAAAAATCACTTCCCCATAAGCCACTCTCTAAAATAGGTTCATATCAAAATCGAATCCTAAAAGGCAGCACTAATGTAAAATCAAAGGAGACAAGAAAGGCTAGAACTCACATATCATGGCACTACAAAGGGAAGGAAAACATACAATATCTCCTCCTTCTATTATTTTGCAGTTTGGTTGATTTTCTTCTATGTTTTATCAGATGAAAGAGCATTGCTAATAATGTAACAGAATACCCATAATAAAGAACCTGTAGGGTTATCAAATACCTAAACAACATATTTCAGCACACATAAAGGACCTTGAAAGCTTCTCCACTGTGAGTATTTTTTTTCAAATGACATCTTTCTTTTGACAACAGATGGGTAGAATTTAGCAGAGGAGATAATATGTTATTAAAGTTTAAAGCAGAAGAGATGTCTTCATGCCAGCAATGTGCCAGTAAGTGGAATCTCTTCAGATGACATTAGATTGCAAACAGTTTGTGTTTGCTCTTTTTTATGCTAACAAGTAAATGTGTATTTTTTCCAGGTGAGACAGAAATCAGTGTTGAAAGCCAGTAGATGCAAGCTTCTCTTAATGTTGTTCCCTAGTGTAAAGATGAGAGTGTCATCTGAAAAACACCAAGGCACTTCTCTTTTCCTGGCCAGGAAAGACAGGGAGGAGTGCACAGATGACAAAACAGTCGCATAGGCAAAGGGCAGCTAAACTTCAAAGAAATCAGCGCTTCCACTTCCATGCAAAACAGATGACTGTTATGATATTATTTATTCATACATTCAGCCAACAGAATTTGGGAAAAAATTACTATAATTATAAATTATTTTTGTTATTATTTCTAAGGTGACTTAGAAACTGCCCAAACACACCCAAAACCTGCTTTCTTTACTCCCAGATGTCTGGCATTTCTGTACCTAGTATTATAGTTTGTATGAATGCATGTGCATTCATATCAACTAGTAAATTAATTTTGTTCAGCAGAGAAAGTGGTATGTTTTGGTTCATCCTATTAGGGCTGTTTCTTAAACTCAGGTATTGTTAAGAATTCTCGTTAGACTTTTTTGTATAGATTAAATTCTAAGCAATGCACAGGACATTTGAGTATAAACATTATTCTTAGCCATAGGGGGCAGCAAACTGCTACATTTCTTCTAAATCTGCCTTCCAGTTCTATGTATTGAGCAGAGACTTCCATCAGAACACACTGCACAGGATTCCCGTCAAGATCCCTGACTTCTGAAGATTTTTGAATAGTTTTAAAGTTTTTACGTATTACCACAGAGATTCATGAAAGGTTCAGAATCTGTATTGTGGAACAAAAAGTCAAACTGCCTATCAAAGCCATTAGAGTCCAAATTGCAACCAAATGTTCTATTCTTACGATAAACATTTCCAAACAAATTACAAAAAGAGAAGGCAGCATAACTTGCCACACAACTGTTGAGGCACTGCAAGGACTGGGACGCAGAGCCTGCGAAGCATTAAGCAGCCTGGTGTTCTGCACGTAACCTTCTTGATTCCATTACAGAAATAAATCCCAAGCGCCCGATTTGTACCGCACAGGTTTGCCAAAATGTGTGAACTTTGTTCAATTTCTTGCAAATCAGTGGGGTTAGCCAGGAAGTACAATACTCCTGTAACCTGAGCACAACAGTTAAAGCCTAATACTAAAAAGCATGAGGAAACATACCCATGGCAAACAATTCATCCAAAAGTTACTTGCTGTCTTTGATCAGGGATTTAAGACATTGTCTCTCTCAATAAACAGAAAAAAACATATGTTTGGCAACACAACCAATATACAAAAAATGTTCTTATGCTATGCTATTCACTGATTTCTCTAAAGCTTTTCTTGATTTCCTTTCTGAAAGGGAAATTCTCAAAAACAGTTAGAAGATTAAATGTTCTCTGCATTTCTTCTCTGATACAGGTGCTGAAATGTTCAGTCCAAGGAGACTTTGGTAATTTAGTTCCTTAGATTTTAAAAAAAGTCAACACCTTTAAGAACTGACCACGCTGCAAAGGAGACAAATCCTGTTTCGTGGAAATAACTTGGTGGTTCACTGAGCTTACTGGATTATCTGATTCATTTGAAAACAAAAGTTTCAATATTTGGAGAGTCATTTGTCTTTGTTTCAAGCACAATTTATTCAGCAGCAAAACAGGTAGGAGAGAAAGGAACCATAAAAACAGTGATGAAACTTTCATAAAGCCAATGTTCATTACTACCTGCTCCTGTCTGACGATGAAAGTGATGTCTTCTCCAGGCTTAACAGCCAGGCTTTCTTCTCTGATGCTGATCTGAAGCCCCTTGGGAGCAGTCAATGGACACATACGCTGTGCTAAGTTCTGCTCCAGGTCTACGCCACCTTCGCACACATTAGAAACAACTTTCCTGTACCTGCAAAAACCAGTAAGCAGCAAGCACAATGAATCAGAGGAGAGCAGGAGAATGTCATCAGAGACACTGAATGTGAGTTTGATGGTCGCTGCCGAATATTCCTTGGGTTCGCAAACAGACAAGATAGCTGATCAAAACCAACTCATGATGCAATTACTTTGACAACAGACATTGCTTTTACTGAGTAAAACCTGTCAAAGAAAGACGGTGTGGAGCATGATGAAGATTTCACTCATATGCACTGGAAAAGCCTGCCTTTTCAAATTCAGAAACATGCCTGACCAGCCCTCCAGGAGCTAGAAAGGCTGCCGACCTCTCTGCCATACCCTTTCCTAGCATTAAATGGCCTTCAATGATCTAGAGGTTTTGGTTCAAACCCCAAAGATCAGGAAGAAAACAGATCAAGCAGCCAATTACTTATCAGCTGGTCTCAGAGCTATGCACTTCTTAAAACACTTAAAGCATTTCTTTAACATAACAGTACAGAGAGTGACAAGCCTAACACTTTTAGAGAATAATTAAATACTTGGATGTGTACAGTAATTGTTTACAGATCAGTTTCACTCAGGTATGTTATTTTTAAACATCCTTTAAAATTGGAGTCAGATTTCACCCTTTTGAATTCCTATTCTGTATATCACAGCTGTCAGCCACAACCCAAAAGGCATCATTTTCCTTGGTAAGGCAAATATACATAGAGACTGTGATTCTATTGCCAGATTTGACATTTCATCATTTGGTTCTCATCTCTACAACCGACAGAGATGATGTTATGATAAGCCAGAATAGATGCCAGCTGCAAGTTATTCTCAGCACAGACGTCAGACTACATTGTAGTGTATATTCTATGTGGTATTGTTTACAGTTAGTAAAGCTTTCCTTTGATTCTGAGTGTCCCATCTGGTCAGGAAAAGAATCTATTCTTCACAGAACTCCTTACCCCCATAGAAGTGAGAGACTGGGAAGTTCTGTAAGATGTTACTGACTCCTCAGAGTAATTCATTGGATTCAAACTGAAAATTGGTCTGAACTCACAAATGGACTAAAAAAAAAAANAAAAAAAAAAAAAGGAAAAAAAAAAAAGCCTTTGAAAGGACATTCTGTAGCAATGTTGTTTACAAAATACATTTATAAAACAAAAAATAAAAATACTGGGAACAAGACAGCTCCCCCTCTTCTCAAATGCATTAGATTTTGAACTGCTGGAAACATGTGAAGCAACACTTCTCTTTCATTACTGTGTAGGAAGCTTTTGCACATGCTCCAACTCAGAACTTTTGCATTTTCCATTTTTTTACAGTTTGCCTTATTTACATTTCCTTAAAACCACTTTTGTTGCCCTTGGTTGGACTGTTCTCCCCTGCTCTGGAAGTTGCTGCAAGCCAGTTAAACACAAGATCAGCTTACCCAGTGCTGCTGGTGTACGCCTGCCCCAGCACACAGTCTTCAGGAGGTGCTTCTGGGTTAAACCAAAAGTCAGCAAAGCATTTGCTAGATTCTGACTTCAGAGGTGCAGAGCGCTCAAACCCATAATCACTGAAAGACACAAACACCAAGGGTGTTACTATTCGCATTTCATTCAGCAGTATAATTTGTGGTGGATGAGGCTAGCTTTTTAAGAGTAAGATTTTTTTTTTTAATATCATTCTAGCAGCTGAACATACAAGTTTGTTAAGCCAGTTCTGTTCTAATTTCAATGGGAGTTGTGTACACCTGGGGGAAAAATTAGTTGTAATTACTTTGACAGTTTTGCAAAATTAACTCTCTTGGGAGCACAGATTTTTAAAAGGTTTCCTTTGCTACTCAGACCAACATGTTTTGTTTTGTTTTTGCTTTTTTATTTTGTGTGTGTGTGTTTGTTTTGGTTTGGCTTTTGTTTGTTTGTTTTCTTCTTTTTTCTTAATTTACAAATAGAAAGGGCTTGCTTGCCTTATAAATCAAGCCAATGGTCATTTTTCAAGTCTTGATAAATAGGGAAAAACATCAGGATTTGTTCAGTCAGGTGGAACAAACACTTACAACATGATAATGTTTTTAAACAATGGCAAACACAAAACCAACCTCTTATTCGAATTACATGTTGCCTATTCGTTTATACATGGCTATGTGGGAGACGGGCAAAAGGAGGAGCTGAAACCCATAGTAACTCTTCACCAGAAATACATCAAAAGCTCCACAGACAGACTCACCATAAGAAATCAGAGTTCACACATTCACAAACTTTGGATGTGAGAGCTGATGTGAAACTTCTCCCTTTAATGCACCACGATGAAATCTTCCTCTTCCGAAAACTCCTTTGCTGGCCCATGATGCAACGATCACCCTAAAAATCAAAGCACCGAATTTATTGCACACTGTAACCTACACCACACAGACATGACCTTATGTTGTCATGAGAAAGGCTGGTCTTGCTGCCAAGACTATAAACTTGTATCAACTCTTTCATATTGAAATGTTTGGGTATACGAAGCTCTCATAGTCACTGCCATCCACTAACGGGCCATTATGGAGTTGTAACGTACACTATATCTCAGGGCACAAATCCAAAAATGTGTATGAAAATTTCAAGTGGAATTTAACCTATGTCATGTGTGCACCATCTAGGCACAACCCTATAACTGACCATTTACAAATTCAGTGTAGACGCAGATGGCTGAAGTTCTGTCTAAATCGCTATGCGACATGTCAGCAGTCAACACAAATTACCAACCATGTCGACACAGGTAGAATGAAGACCATCTGAACACCCTCCACTTGTAATTGGGCAGCTGCAAATACGCTGTCAAAGTCATTCTACTAGTTTCTAATTTCTGAAAGACATTTCAGTGACAATATCCCAGGATACCATTATCCTTTGGGCTCAGATCTGTATAACGTTCTTTATAAATACACACCGTTCTCAAACAAGAAGTGTAAAATTAGGGATGAGAACCAGCAAATGAGAGCTGGAAAGCTGGAATAACACAGAATAGTACACAAAAAACCCCAAACCAAACAGCTCTGCAGAGAGCAAGAACAAATGTAGCGGAAGAAGCACAAGCATAATCATCAGAATGATCGTGAATAAATATGACATATTAAATATAATGTAAAACATTCCCCTCACATTGGTCTCTAATCAATACATTGTATAGAGAATGCAGCTTCCCAAAATTGGATTTGGCCAGAGCATCAGGATTAGCACAGCCTTAATGCATTACTGCAAAAATTGTATTGCCCAAAACAACTGCACTCCATTACATAACCGGTCCACTGAGATCCTAAATTACTTCTGGGATGGGCTTTACTTATGGCAATTTATATATGAGTAGAGTATGTGGTCAGGAAGTTGGCAGAACACACGACTGCATGTTGAAATCGCTTCAATCAATATTACACGTTGTAGATTATGGTATATGCTTCATAAGACAGGCGGACCACCTATTATTACGGCAGACCACCAGATATACTTCTGCTTTTTCGAGAACATGGATCATACAACCAAAGGGACACAAAATCCTCCTTCATTTTAAACTGCTGTAAACTCAGCAAATACCAACGTAAGTAGATCAAAGCCGGAGATGTAGCATCCAAATTCTATCTGAAAACATCTTCCTAGCACACAGTTTTACATGAATCTGAAAGCTATGGAAAAGTTGCAGCAGGTAACATAAGACCATGAATACCTGTAGATTTGTGAGGTCCCAAGATTCATAGTCATCATCAGTGCATTCCCTCGGGAAGGATGGTCTGAAGTCCACCTTCACCAGTTCCCAGTCCGAACGGTAGCTAATATGTCCAAAGACTCTGAACAAAAAGATCAAAAGTAAAATCTCACTGGAAAGAAATACCATACATCTGAGATTCCAGTGTTCAGTTCTATTTTTTTCTTTGGTCATGGTTCCCTACTAAAAGGTCCCTGGTTAATTTTTCTTCCACTTTTATTCCCCTTAATATAAAACATATCTAATTAGAAAACATTTGTCAATTGTCTGTGAAACTTTACAATTTAAAAATATAGCTCATAGATTAGAAATTTTTTCCCCAAAAAACTATCCAGAAATTTAATTGGAAATATACTACTTTTTCTAATTTGGAACCCAATATTTTTGTCTATTATCTTGTTATATAACACATACAGAGCTCTCAGATTTTGACAGTGAGCTCAGATCAGGAAGCAGTGCCCAAGATCATCGGATTTAATTTCCAGCTCTTTCATTCATCGCTTATGATTGTGGTGCAACTTCCTCAGTTCTTTTGTTCATTGGTTTGTTTGTTTTTTAAAGTTCTATGGATTTCACACAGCAATTTGCTATTGTTTAAACTCACAGCAGTATCATGAAATTGTATTCATTTCTAAGGAATACACTGCATCTACACATCGTGCTGAAGAACTGAGTATCAATTTCAGATAGTCCAATGTAAAACAAAAAACAGCCAGAAACTGTACACTTCTTTTAGAAAAAGAAAAAAAAAAAGAAAAAAGAAATCTAATTGCTTTAAAAACCAAGCTGCACTTTCAAAGCAGCCAACATTTTCAAAGTCAGAATATTTATTTCCAAAACAAAATGGGTAAGTATGACATCCAGCAACAAATTACAAAAAATAAAGACTTTATTTAGGCAAAAGTCAAATGTATTTGTGGTTTGTATCAGGCTTATGTGGCTCACTTGCCAAAGAATTTAAGGTTGATTCTGAAGCCAACAGTTTCTGTGCAGTTCATACTGCACAGAGTTCATATTCCAAGCTTAAGCAGCATTCTCCAAACTAATTCATTCCTTTTGTTTTCCCCTCACTTTTGTCCAAATCCAGACAGAGCAGGAATGGTACGGTTTTGCTAAAAGCACTCTGCTGTGCACAGTCATTTCTCTTGTCCCGAATACCAGGTTCAAAGGGGAACCGGGGTAGACCAGAAGTGAGGAAATGCTGGATTCTCTGCAGCACAGAGGCAACATCATCACACTAATTATCTTCCCTGGCAGATGGATATAGAGCACTGAAGTCTGCCAAAGAGGCTGAAAATTAGTCGCAAAGACTAAAGATGTACAGTGATTTGTCCATTTATTTTCTGGTGTCTTTGCTTCTCAGCCATAGCACAGATATATCTGTATATTATGGTCCATCCAGCTCACATTATAACGACTGAACAATCCATGCTTAAGGAAACTTCACCATCAGAAGTGCACTTAATTAAACAGAAACATAGGCCTTCAGGATACATGTCTTACTCGTGTAAAGCTCTGAGATTAGAGGACCTGGATCATCTATTTTCTTTCCTTTTATTCCTGCTCACAGCTCAGAAGTAGAATCAATACACAAAAACTAAAAAATGTGTCTCAGTCCACTAGCTGTATGTGCACATAGGTGTGTGGTCCCACTTTTCCCACTGAGACCTATAGGTTTGGTTCCTTTTTCTGGTTCATCTGGATCCTGAGAGCTGCTGTCACCATATAAGCTTATTCACTTGTAGTTATATATGCAATAAAGTGACTACTTAGGTGGTCTCATGCTTTTTCCACAATGTGTGCTTCAATATGACTGGCTTTGCTGACAGGTATGAAGTGTCTTTTGCATGGTAAATACCTGTATTTTTTTTTTTTTTAATATTTTTTTCTCCATACTAACATAAGGCAGACTTGACCATGTGCTTATGCAGCTACCTACCTCAGCGAATGCTTCTACAGACACCACAAAACTGTAAAATTTGGTTACATTTCTTTTATTAACCATTTATCAACAAATATGTCCAAGTGCAAGTCCTGTCAAAGCTTCACTCCTGACTCAAGGAAAGTATTTTCTGTGGAACAAATGAAATTTTCTTCAGTCATGTTAGCTGTCTCAGGCAGATTAGTCAGGAAAGAAGAAAGGAGATGGTGGTTTGAGTTCAATGCAGAACAGAGTAATGAAATTCTCCTGGAAGTATAAAACAAGATCTCTTAACTCAGTAATTGTCTTTGAGACCTCACAGAAGATGATGCTGATTCCAGATGACTACAGAAAGGGAAACATTTCACCTATATTTATATACACACACATATATACATGTGTATAAATAACCATATATATAAACCAACAAAACAGGACCCAGTGAGTTACAGAATTAATTTTGATATTCACAACGATACCAAACAAATTTTTGAGCTACCCACTTTTAAGCACTTTGGAGATAATTAAAATGATAACTAACAGCCACCATGGATTTGTCAAAACCAAATAATGTCAAACTAACGTAATTTACTTCTTTTAAGGGGTAACTGGCTCAGTGGATAAAGGAAGGGAGAAAATGTAGCATATTTTGACCTTTGCTAAAACTGCTACACAATTCCAGCTGATACTGTCTCAAGTTAAAAAGGAAAACAGCAGTGCTGATACAATCATTGTAATGAAGAATGGGAGCACATTTCCAATTAGAAGAATCAGTTTTCAAAAAGTAGTTATCAAACAGGGAAATATTTTGAGATACATATCACAAAGATATGATGGGTCCACAGTCAATATTTTCATTAACACTGATACGGTCAAATAAAAACACACACAAAATTCTGCAGATAACACAGAAGGAAAGGAGCAGACACCGACTGATGGAAACAATGGTCAGAAATCAACATGATTAAATACTCCAAAACCAATTGCCGAAAGTACTCCTGGGCAGGGGAAGGCGGGAGGGAAAACCAGAAAACAAAAACACACAACAAAGGTGCTAGACCAAAATGGTGAATAACTTTCAAATATTGAAGAAAAGGCTTGGGGAATTCTGGGTAATCAAAATACAAATGCAATGTTGTCGTAAAAGAAGAAAGCCTAATTCCAGGTTGTATTCTGAACTGGAAAACAGAAGACATGGAGGTAGCTGTTTTGAGAAACTTGGCACTGGTGGAGCCTCTGGAAGCCTATGGTGTCTAATTTTTGATGGTACATGCACATTTACACACCCACTGGAAAGGAAGAGGGGCAATAACTCATAAGCTACTCAGAAAATGTAACCAGTGAAGAAAGACTGAAAGAATTGAGTTTTTCTCTGGTAAAGATAAACCTGAGAAGTACAACAAAATGTCTTCAGTCTTTTTATAGATTGAAGAGTTGTCTTCAAAGGGACCTGGAAAATGGGCAAAAAGAGAAGGAGGAAAATTATCAATAAATTTAAGAGATATAGCTGCATAATTCTCTCCTTCTCCTCTGCACTGGTGAGGCCACATCTGGAATACTATGTCCAGTTCTGGGCTCCCGAGTTAAGGAAGGACAAGGAATTACTGGAGAGAGTCTAGTGCAGAGCTACAAAGATGATCAGGGGTCTGAAGCATCTTTCTTATCAGGAGAGACTGAGAGAACTGGGTCTGTTCAGCCTGGAGAAGAGAAGCTGAGAGGGCATCTCATCAATGTTTATCAATATCTCAATGGTGGAGGTCAAGAGGATGGGACCAGACCCCTTTCAGTGGTGCCCAACGATAGAATTGAGGGGCAACAGGCACAGACTGAAGCACAGGAGGTTCCATGTGAATATGAGGAAAAACTTTACTTTGAGGGTACCAGAGCCCTGGAACAGGCTGCCCAGAGAGGTTGTGGAGACACTCAAACCCAGCTGGAGGTGATCCTGTGTAATCTACTCTAGGGGAACCTGCTTTAGCAGGTAGGTTGGAGAGATGGTCTCCAGACGCCACTTGCAACACCAACGATTCTGTGTAAGGACACTGCTTTAATGGGTCAACTATAAGCCTCTCCCTCTGTGGATTTTTAGAAGAATACAGGAATAACTTTTCTGCCTGTTGGTCTGGCCTCTTGCAAAAAAAGACTCATTTTCATTATGTCTGTTCTGATTCTCCAGACTGAAAACCATGTTCTGACAGAGCACAGTAACTGGAACACTGATTTCACCATTCTCTGGCTTAAGTAAAAATTCTGAGATTCGAGGAAGTGTCCCAGCACAGCCACAAATCCCATGAAAAATGCAGCCATAGACCTTTGTAATTCCTAGAGCAAATTTCCTAAGGAATCCAGCACCCAACATGCACCCACCTTAGCAAACTGTTTGAAGAAAAGGCTTAATGATAATTAATACTGTTGCTGCAGAGACACCTGTTGCCCTATTGAGGACAGGGTTTTGCAGACACATCAAAAGAGCCCATTTAAGTGTATTGCCGAATATCACTAGAATAAAAAGAAGTATTTTTCCAAAGTAAGGAAGAAAGTAATGTATTAAGTAGGATTCAATGGATTAGACAAAAATATTAGCTACAATAAAGCAATACCTAACAGAAATAACAATCTGATTGCTCAGGTGCAAAATATATATGTCCAATAAAATCATATGAATTGAAAAAGCTGGAATGGTGCAGCAAGTGTAACTGATTATTAGAAGTTAAATACCAAGCTGATAGTAATTCATAAGCTACTAAAACCTTCCTCTTGATTAATTATATTTCATTAGAAAGCCATCAAATCAATTCTGTTGAAACTACGAAAGATGATGCTGTGATAAATAATTTTTGAAAGAAATTCCAATTACCTTGGAAATTCATTTACTTTTATTTGCAAGAATTCAAGATCCATAATTTTAACTTCAGTATTTCAGTTGCCATAACAACTTTGTACATTTGTTCCTAGTTCATTTATGGGCACATCATTTTTTAATTTGATTGCATCATTTGATAGCTAAGACAGTTTAATGCAGTTTTTAAGCTAACTCATTTAAACTATTTGCTGGAGGATTGCTGGTTATTTCTGTTCCTGATAAGGCTCATAATCAGGCAGAGCTAATTTAACAGAAATTATATGCAATGATAACCTCTTCCAGTAGATTCACGTTTCCATTCAATAGAAAAGAGGACCTATTCAATAGATGTTCTTAGTTCAGATGAGCAGTAACAGCTGTGTCGGCTGCTGGCTGTGGCACTGGCGGGCCATCTGAGCGAAGCTGTGATGGTGCTGATGCTGGAGACACCCAAAGAACTGCCAGGTAAACATTCAGCTTCCACGGCTTCATTCAGGAGAAAGGAGCCCGATTTTGACAACATACTGCTCATCTCAGATGTCATGGACATCTTTCTATAGCCACTACACTTGCCTTCCTCTTTAGATTTTGTGCTGTGTTCTTCAGGACTTCATTCATAGTGTTTAACTGCACTAAAACATTCTTTGTCAAGCAGAGGGATTTCAGGTATAGTGTCCCATATCATTTTTTGTTTAATATATATATATATATAAATATATATATAAAAAGACGCTCCTCGGGCAATTTCTTGTATAATAAAATTGTGGTGGTTCACCTTTGAGCTGTTAGCCTTGCTGTCTCTGGACAAACAAAATGGCTTTGAGCCGCCTGATATCCCCGCTAGATACCCAGAGCAGCACAACTGAACCTGTAACAGTTTTGCTTTACTGCTGAATATGCAAGGACACTCAAAGACTTCAGAGTGGTGGAACTGATTCCACTGTACTAACCCACCAAGGTCATGAAGACAGCACATGTGGAATTTATTCAGATGTTTAACACAGTAACTTAAATTGTCAAAGTTTTGCAGTTGTACTGAAGACTAGTGATGACAACTGTGTGACGCGTAGCTATTTTTGTTTGAAAACGGATGCCTTTTTCATTCTAGACGTGCTGCTTTAATCTCCCAAGTGCTGCATTGGCTTTTGCTCTCTTCTATGTGACTTTGCCATCAACCATGATGTTTGAAACAGTGTGCTGCTCAGGTAGCAGAATTTGTCTGCATAATCCTTTACTGCCCTATTGATGCACTGTGCTACCTTGGCATGCCAGCTGGGGGTGGAACAGGTACCAACAATAAAGCCTAGGGTTTGAACCAGAATCAGGTGATGTGGGCAGCATCAGTGGCTCCATCTTGGAGAACATGTCTAATTTCTTCTGGACAGCACCTAAGCAAAGATGTCCAACTATGTGCAAAAATGACACTCTTTTTGGATCTAAACCTCGAACACCCAACAGTGAGCATCTGATCAAGCTGGGAAAGGAAACCAGCCTCTCAGAAATGCTAGTTATTTTAACAACTTTCAGTCTGTCTCATGGAAAGTAGTCATCTAAATGGAAGCTGTTACAGAGCTATTCTAAAAGGTGGTACTTAGATCTTGTTCCCCATATAAGGCTTCCTCTCCTGTAGTAAATCATATTAGTACCAATCACAACTGTCAGTGAACTTACTCTACTGTTAAAATATTTTAACTGTCACGCCTTGACTATTTTACAACACAATTGCAATTTCAGATTGAACACTTAATCCACATCACAGTTCACTAGTTATCGGAGGTCATATTAAAACAGCAGCAACTTTCTAAGCTGCCTTTTGTCTAAAAGGAACAGTGTGTTAGAAGTTTCTTGTCAATTTATGGTGAACTCAAAGAGCTGAGTCCTTTGCTTCCCTGAGACCTTTACTACAAGTGATGACGAGATAACTGAAAAAGCAAATAAATGTGACAATCTTCTTTTTTCTTTTGCCCATTGTAGTTCATTATTATTACAGTGCCTTTGAACATACAGCAAGATAGAAGACCTATCCATGCCAAAATTTGTAAAGAAATCACCAAGTTGAAGGAGTGAAGTGATAAGGTCGTGGCATGGAAAGATGTGCTTTACTGCTAGTGCAACCACTGCCATCAGGTAGTGTTCTCCTTAACTCACAGAAACAGTAACATTATTTAGGAAAGATTTTCAAGCGGATGTGAGTTAGAAGAGCATGTTAGCCATGACTATGCCTACAGGGCTATTTAAACCCTAGCATTTCCAAAAAGAAAACGACAGACAAATCTTGTGTTAGACATGCTTTTCTCCTAACAGTTGTCTTCGCTTCCTTTACATCACTGTAAAACCAGCAAAAATCAAATAAGTCAAAGGGTTCATACTAGTAAAGTGGATGAAAGTGATGTAAGATTCAAGCTGCAGTCTATTATACATCAAGATTATAATTCTGCATATTTTTCTAATTCCTCAAAAGAATGCAACAAAGGTCACATTTTCAGTCATCTTCCTAAATTGCAACTACAGAAATGATGAATGCTTCCATGTGCAAAAGGAGACACCTGCCTACATAAAGCAACTGCACATAAACAGTGCTTGTGTACACAACAGATCATGTGCAAATATGCTGAGACACTTATGATTTAAGTGCCTTAAACTACAAACACATGCATATACTTATAGCACTGAAGAGTAGTGTTTTGTGGGTTGGGTAGGTTTTTTTCTTTTTTTTTTTTTTTTTTTTTTTCCTCCTTGGTTTGGTTTGGCTGCCAAAGTGAAAAATGAGGGGCGGAAACAATTTAGTTGAAATTGAACCAAACTATGTTTTTTCATTGTTTCCTGCCTCCAAAACATAATAACTGCCAATCATTCTTTTATGCCAAAACATCTTGGTTTCAGCTCATTTGGGGAAAAAGAGTAGAAATGTATGCTTAGGTTCTGAGAAGTGCTGGGGAGGAGCAGGATGAGCATATTCGCATTTTATCCAGAAGCTCAGTGGTTCCATGATGTTTGTGAATTACCTCCAACATTTTTTCCATTTATTTGGTAAATTCCTGTCCAAGAACAACCTCTTAACAAGCAAGCTGTTTCAAAAAAATTGCAGATTTAGTGCCTAGCCTGACACTTTATGTAGAAGCAAATACAAGGTGGACAGTGAACAAAATTGATTAATTTAAGGAGAAACATATGACATTATAAAGGAAAGCTGTCCATCATTCAGCTCTCTACTGTTATCTTACCTAAGGATCAAATTAATTTGGGATACTTATAAAATTTTATGATTAAGTCTTTAGCTATTTTTTTTTTCTACTCACATACTTAGAAATAAGATCTCCTTTGTCACAGGTAGGAAATTCTTCATTCACACTACATCTGGCAAAGCCAGAATAAATAGTGTATAGTCACCTAAACGGTAGCTCCTGAGAGCAAAATACAGCAAACTGGAGTTCAAGGCCTCACCAAAATTTAAGTAAAATAATTAAACAATTTTATTGTTGGCCAAAGTTTCCAATGCCTACCTCATCATCACCATTTATTAGAACTAGACACTACAACGGAATTGTTTCCCTGAAAGAAAAGTTACAGCACCACAGCCATAGGCACTCAGTGACACCAACTCAAAATGACACAAAGACGCCATTTGAATAAAAATAGTCATGTGTTACCCTTTTTCTCTCCTCCTTTAAAAAGGGACAAAGCAATAAAAGATTCTTACAGGATATGGATTCCTAAACTTTCCATTCCTCTTATTCAAATACGTTTCCAGGTCTGCCCTCAAAATGTTCTAAACATTGGCTTTAACAAGACACTGAAAGTATCATGTTCGTGTGCTTCTGAACACGTTAGAAAAACTATGGAAAGGAGAGAAAAAACAAGGCTTTAAACACTGGACTTCTGAACAGAGGCAGATGGGGCAGTCCCACGGTCTTGGCTCCAAGACCACAGGTTGGTAGTGACACTACAACACATCGACTTGCTCTGCAAACATCAGTTTCCATAGAGATGCCAGCAAAAGCATTAGACTTGCCACTAAACAGGTATCTCTACATCCGGATTAGCTGTTTCTAGATCAAAATAGAGTAACCAGTTTGCTTTTAGAGTGCTCTTTTATCAAGGTCACCCTTCTCTTCCTGTCTTTCTATCTGTTTTCTCCGTCTATCGACAGAGAGATATGTTCCTCATTTTGCAGAGAGGAACAACTATTTCATGACTGAGCAACACCCCTCAAAGAAGAGATCAACTAGCTGCAAAGAAAACCTAGAATTTGCCTTGGGAAATCAGCTATTCTCTTATGAAATAAGGCATTATCTACCATTTATCTACCTTTCCTGAGAGTTACTAGTGAAGAATACACAACACAGAGATGTATCTGCACCTAGTAAGATACTCAGAGACAACAGGAAAAGTAGTGTGCTGTCATGTGTGGCACAGCAATGAGCCCCAGAAACTACATGTAACGTTAACTTTTATTTATGGTGTTAAAGTTGAGGCTGACATTCCTAGCAGAACAGAAAGTTGCAAAAATCCAGATGGTTCTCCCGAATATCTAACACCTGTTAATACCATATCCACTTTGTCTTCATTAAGTTTAAACTCGACTATTTTCTTGCTTCCACTATCACCTAGGAACCAAACAGGAATACAACAGCCTTTCAAGAGAGCAAGATGCACATGCAGGAGTGCTGTTGTTCAGAGGTGTCATAAAGTTCCCAGCAGCATCTTAAGTTGTTACTCTACGAGACCTTAGAAAG
This sequence comes from Pampusana beccarii, assembly GCA_013399365.1. Taxonomy (NCBI): domain Eukaryota; kingdom Metazoa; phylum Chordata; class Aves; order Columbiformes; family Columbidae; genus Pampusana; species Pampusana beccarii. Next base: position 566,840 of record VWYH01008700.1, on the reverse strand, counting down.
AAAAATCCCTCTGGAAAAAATAAAATTAGCCATAAGGAAGAGTTTGATTCTACCTGACACAAAGAAAAGAAGTCCTTTTATGTAACCTCTTATTGGCCTTTCAAAGGGGCCATGGTCTGCGATACCACAGTTATTGTGCCTACCCGGTTTACACTGCAATTGAAATGATCTGGTTTGGGAAATGCTCCTAGAAGCTGAACTGTGATTCAGAATCATTTTAACAGGTTTGAAATTTGCATTACATGAACTACTTCCTTTGCAGAGGAACATCAATATTTCAGACACACAAAAATTCTTTTTCCACCAAGTTAGACCATTACTCAATCCAGCGTTATTAAGTAATTTTTCCCAAATATAATATGCTGTTAAGGATAACACTGAGTTGCAGTAACTTTCATTCTTACAGAATTTAGAACAAAATAAAGCCTATCAGACTACGCACTATTTTGATGAATATATGCCAATTAGTGGAGAAAATTTCTTAGCAAACCTTACTTATTAACTCAGCAATACACGGTGAATCTGAGCTTCTCATTTTAACATTGATTTTTTCCACAGATCTAAACTTTATGAATACTGCTTATTTCTCCTAAAACTCTTAACTAGGTATATTTAGAAATTGATTTCTACACAGAATGAGCTCCCTAAAATTTTTGATTATGTCACTGCTTAAAACTCCTTAAAATTTTAACTAGGTCTATTGCAGAGCACAACAGAATAGAATATATTTTCCTTGGCATTGTAGTGTACATATTTTGAATACTGCAGGGGATTTGGATGAATGATTTAGATTAATGTCGACTGGAAAATGACAACTCAGTTTTTGAAAACTTTTGACAAGTCAACATTTGTTTTTTCTGTTTTGGAGAAAACACAAAACTTTCTGAAATGAAGACCTGAAGCAAGCAGGTTCACATTCCCCTGTTTCTTCAGTATAATTTTCCAGACCATTTCATTTTGGATAAATTAGGATAGAACAGGAATTCAAATGGAAGTCCCTTACAAGTCAGGTCAACATCCCAGTCATCATGCTGGAGAATGAGAAGTCTCTCTTACACACAGTGTTACCAGATCTCTTAATGTCTTTCCCNTTTTTTTTTTTTTCTAAATACAAATTAAAAACCTTGAAGGAAATCCCTAAGCTGACTGCAGTGGAACCAGGATTTTACATACAGTAGCAGCCACTTTCTGTACAAGCAAAATACTCTTTGACTCTTTTGTGAGTTTATTCTAGAAGTTTTAAATGAAAGTGTCTGTTCCACAAATTTGATGTACACTTTTTCAGTTATTACCTTCCCACTTCAGAATTATGTTATCTCTCCTAATTTATGCAGATTTTGACATTGAACTCTTTATTCAAAGTCCTTATGCAAACAAACTCTCTACCAAAGCAAGAAAATGAAATTCCTGTGCAAGTAATATATGTCTGACTAGGTCCTTAGTAATGGATTTGGGGATTCCTCAGGGTGAAAGACAGTACTAATTTATTTCCATTACCATGTAAAGTTTATCTTACGATGTCCTACCCAGAAGAAAAACACTTTTTATCTAATAAAATGGAAAAGATGGCACAATGATTTTTTTGTTATTTTTCCAGCGAAAGTGTATCAGTGGATGACATTTCTCAAAAGCAGCAAATCATTGTAGATGAAGTCATACGCAGTAACTCAGTACAATCGTGAAATTTTGAGAGAAAAATGACCTAAGCCAGACAGAACGACAAAAGATCTTGATGTCAAGTCAGACAGAGCACCACTGGGCAGACAACATCACCCTGAAGGTAAAACTTAATCAAAAGCAGTAGGAGAGGCCAGGAAACTAATACAAAAGCAACAAGGAAACACATACTGCACGTTTATTCTTCCCATTATCTTTACAATCTGGTAGGAAGACTGCAAGTCTTTTCAGTGCCAGCCTGTGATAGTAAGTGTTTGATATCCTCCACGTTCAGCAGAACCAGCTGCAGAATAAGATTCTACAAGCCTGGCATTGAGATGCTGGAGACAGGCTCTTGTTCTGCCCTTAGGAACAGACAAGTCACATTATGCCTTTTGATCAATGTGGGCTTACGTACCAAAACTAGCTACAGTTTTATATATCTCAGATCGATGCTTTCAAAAGGTATCATGTTTTACAAGAGCTCTTTAGCCCATTCAGCCAGAAATTTAAATACATCTTCACAAAATCACTGTTTTAAATGATACTTAAAAAGAAAACAAACAAACAAAAAAAACCCCACCAAAATACCCGAAACCTAGAGCATACAGCTCTCATGAATCATTTTATCTACCAGTACGTACAGTTTAGGATAAGCTTTTGATCCCTCTGCTTCCACTAAAATCAACGGAAATCCTTCATTCAGAGGCATAAGTACCTCCACGTGGCATATATTACATCATAAAAAAAGCCCCTCAACAACTATACTTGAGAGAACCAGAAGATGGTGGGAAAATACTGATCTTCTCAGGTCACATATGCATAATGGAGAACAAATGGGATAGTGGAGAAAGAACAGACCAAATTTGCCACTGTGAACTGGGCACAACGGCTTTAAGTACATTGGGTAGGATTTCTGTTTTCCTGAAGATCCTTTACACAACTCCGTGCTGGGCTGTTGGCTTTTTTTCTTTTTTTTTCCCTGGAGAAAATGCTACTGGTACACATCAAAGGCAGCTCTACTTGTAATTCCTAGAACAAAAAGCTTGTCATGAACGTACTGAGCTCCAATATAAAGGACCACAGAAGCTGTTCTGATAGGAGCACATGTAACAGCCTGCACATCTGTGGACTTTCCCCTTCCCTGCTGCGGTCAGAATGTGCCTTTTCCCTAGTTAGACCAGTGTTTTTCACTCAGATGATTCTAAAATATTAGCATTTATACTATAGAGAGAGCAAACCCCGCAGCTTAGATCCTGATGTCCCTGGCCCTTTGGGAAAAGACAGATAAACAGGGGCCTAAGTTGCAGAATCCAGTTATTTTTAACTCTATCCTCAGAATCTGCCTCAAGCACTGCACAGAATTAAAATGTGTATTTGTTAGCACAGCATTTGGTTACACAAGGTACTGCAATGCTAGTTACAAGTACAACAACATAGCTGTTTACACCATGAAGACGATTTTCATATGAAGAAAGAATAGATATTTAACACTTTTGAAGTCTAAGAATCTGTAGCAAACAGAAAAAATGCAGGAAGTAGCTATTTTTTACCTATGTTTGTCTGATTTGTATTTATTCATATTTATTCCACTCTCCCTGGTGGTAACTGCAAAATTTCACACGAACATAACGTTTCATCTTCGCAATCTGAAATACTGCACACAGATAATTTCAGGTTGTTTGGACATGATCAGTGTAAGAGCCTGCCTGACTGCAAGAAGGAAAAGCCACTGACTCAAGGACTATATCAAACACCCACAAGTAAAATTATGCTGAAGTGCATAAGCAGAGAGACCTCTGAAAAAAAAAGATTAAACCAGAAACTTACGTCATGACCAGTGTCTCATCTCCAGGTTCACTAAGTAATCCATCTACAAAGACTGAAGTGCTGGTAAAATTATGTGTACTCCAAGTCTGGCCTTCATCTATGCTGAACCTGTAAAAAAGCAGAAATGGTTTTCATTTACAACTATTATTACACAAAACAGAATTCATTCATTAAAGACAAAAAAAGAAAAAAAAAATAATAAAAAAATTCCCCTCACTACTAAAGCCCGGGATTTACAGTCACCAAAATACAATATGCCTGGACAGTATATCATATTAATGTGATCTTTTTCTCAGCAATGTATCCAGGGGCTCATATCTTTATTAGAAGGTGTATAATTAACTTGCCACAACAATGGAAATTCTCAGGCAGATAAAAACCAAGATCTGTCAACAAACTATCTCACTACCTTGTAAGTTTAGGAGAAAGTTAATTTACACTTCATTCTTTCCAGTTGCCTCGAAGCTAGCGACCTGTTATGCAGAGGTCAGTGAAATGTGAGAGCCAAAACAGCTCAATTGCTAAAACATGTGGGAGGTGCGGTAACTTCAGGCACCAAGATGATGGCTCTTCACGGCTGCTATAAAACATTTAAAAATTTGCAAAAGATGCTGATGAATCAGCAAAATATATTTAAAATACTCTATGCACCCAAAATTTATTATTCAAAATCTCTTCTTCTGCATGTTTCCTCCAGGTCTTTTTGATAGTAGGTTAATGATGGCTTTAATTCTAGCTAACCAAGTACACAGCCTAGTTCCTATTAGTGCATACAGTATTATACATAAATGAACCTAGTCACAAGTGATAGAGATCTCTTACATTTTTTAGGCCAAATATGATAGTTTTGTATGCCGTTACATAAGGTTGCCATATTTTGCTTCACTGTCATACAGTTTAAAATTTGATGTAACAAAATGCTTTGCAACAAATCTCCCCTGACAAACAAGCTGAGAAGGCCATTTGCTGCATCATCACTATATGACAGGATCTACACATACTACAGTTAATTTGTGCACGAGTATCTCAGAAGAACTGGGCTTTTTGCATACTGTATTACACAGCACAAAACCACACAAGTCCTTTATCCATTGGCTTCCAAAGTCTACATTATATTGCTCTTGCCAGAGCAATTCAGGGCTATTCTCCAACATCTTCACTCGCTGTTGTCCTTGGAAGGGACAGAGCTTTATTACAGTATGAATGGACTGTCCTGACTGGATATATAAGCCTTATATGCATCATAGGTTGAGCATCATTGCCATATACTGCTTGTGCAAACCAGTAGCAGATAAAAATCACGCTGAACATGGCTTGTACTATTGAGTTCCAGGATAGCCTTTTAAGCAAAAATATCTACACCGATGCAAGAAAAGTTTATTATGATTAATACATTATGCCATGGTACCTTCAGCACCATGAAGTAAAATTCTTAAGAAAACATCCACCTCCATTTTGTTGACTTAATCAATGTTAAATTAAGCTGACTCCACCTGCATTTGACAGATGACCATAACAAAATGCTCATCTTAAACTCTGAACTTTGCCTGAGGTCTCAAATACACAACAGCTCTACTCTAATTGACTGTAGGATTACTTGAGAATTTTCAGAGGAATAGAGGTGTCTTTGATGGCCACAATAACTCCACCATGGTCCAGGTACAAGATGTGATGCTCTTCTTCGAAGACCTACAAGGTGGACAAAAAAAGGCCAGCTAAGCAAATGTACAAAACAGTAAAACTAAAATGTACAAGCAAACCAGGATTAAAAGACTTATACATCTTACAACGTCCACAGTTCAAACTGAAAAGGACATAAAAGTTAGTGTAACTCTTATATTTCTCCCAGCTGTAAAAGAAAAGAAAGTTAAGCAGGTGAATCAGAAAATGTTCAGGTTCAAATCACAGTCAGATTAAACTGTCTAAAATGATTTTAGCTCAAGCTTATATTTCTCACAGTTATGCATTCTGCATTCCTTCCTATTATATATCACCAAGTGACCTATCACCTTGCTTTGGTATTTGCCACGTTCTGTGTATCTTGCAGAATAAAATGCTTTGTAGTTTAATTCTAAGAAAAAATAGGAAAAGCATTGCTTCCGTGACTTTCTTGCATGTTGTCCAGACTCTACAGAACTTGAAATAATTGGTGCAAGCATGTTTTCTGCATTTCCAGTGTCAATGATTTATTTTAATTCAAACTTTATGTGATCTCATACAGAGCCTGGTGTGAGTTCTGAATCAAAATATACGTAATATTGATTTAATGGTAGAAAGCATACAAAACTTCCTAATTACTTTTAACTAATTTCTTAGAGGTCATGAGCAGTACTAAAATAAATGAAAATACAAATATATTCCCTTTTTACCTTTGAAATCTGTTTAAGACAGGGTTTAGTCATGTTATTAGCCTGTGAAAGTTCATTTCACATAAGAGCAGGTGATAAAGTGAGGGTTACTACATACACTTAGTCAACAGACGGCAATGCAGCTTCCTACATGCCTTGACAAAGCAAAGACGAAAAACATAAAGGTTAGCTTTAGTTGTGAGTGAAAAAATACTGACAATAATAAATGCTTCTCATTTCTGGCAATACTAAATGCTACATGTAGAGGATTTATCAGCAAGACTGAAACAGAGCGGGGAGAAATATCTTACAGCACATTCACAATTACTTCAAAAATAGTAAGCATTTAATTTGGGTTCAGAATTCAGTCTTCTCATCTAGTAAGAGCATATTTTATGGGAATCCAAGGGCTTCAAGTGTCTGATCAGTTTTTCAATGTTGCCAATTTAGAGGTAAACCCCTGATATGAGGCATTTACAGTCCTATCTACTTGTTCCACACAGCTGCACATTTTAGAATGGAATTCGGTAAAGGACAGACATTAATTTTAGATGCACTTCAAAAGGATGAGATCAGCTGGAGTCAGATAAGCAAGCACAGTTTTGATCCTCCTCTAAACTTTCAACTTCTGCTGAAATCAAAATGAAAAAGGGGCACGAAGTCTCCAAGAGCTTCCCCATCACACTGAAGATAAAGGAAGCCGGTATCTGCACCACTTTATCCAAATGAGTTTTTCCAAAAAAAGCACTGTGGCACATCCTAGGGCACCATTCCAGCACCCCAGCTTCACCCTGCAGCCACATGGCACACTGTAAAGAATAGCAGACACACTACAGGTACATTAATGCCATCTTTATATCATGTGCTTCCTGCATACATTTCAAACATTTAATAACCAAAATTTATTACATTCCTGATGAAAGCAACTCTGCATCTTCAGTATATTGAAAATAATTAATGGATTCATCACCGTGGAGTTCAGCACAAAAGTAAATATTTACCTGTACTTTCTAGAAAGAAAAACAAGACATAAAGTTTGCAAAGTTTAGGCAAAGGTGGTCCCAGTGTCAGAGCTGAAGTTCAAAGCCAGGAACATGAGATACGTATGTTCAGTCAGCCACTAATTCTGATGCATATGTCTCCACTAACTAAAGCCAGGTAATAAAGTTATTATGATCCTTACTAGTAGCCAGCCACTACAGAACTAGATTGTTATAACCTATTTCTATGTTTTTTCCTTCTGTAATTTTTTGAGCATGTTATGTGCTTCATAATTATAATGTCAACTTCTTTTCTCTCTCTGTCTTCCCTTTGCTCTAAATGTTTTTTTCCCCGTGCCTGTCCTAACAACTTCAGCAGCTATTTCAGGCAGCAATATCTGCTGGGAGCAATTAGGAGAGCTCCATGAAGTCAACAAAAACATCTTAAAATGATCCTAGAGAAATATACTCCACATAATTTTACTCTGAGATACAGAAGTTTCAAAAGTAACCAAAAATGCCCAAAGTCACTTGCTTCTCTCACCAAGTGACATCCATTTTAAATTCAAATCCGGAAACAGAAGTTTTCTGTCACAGAATGAACCAGTTGGACCTCCCCAGGAGACAGAGGCTGAGATTGCAGCCTTTCCTATTGTGCTTAAAGGTGTTAACATCCATCCCTTAAGATGTCTGCAGGAAAACATGTATTCTCACTTGAACAAAGGTTTTACAAATCGCTTCAATACAAAAGATTTTGACATAGGGAAATAATATTCCAACAAACTGGACTGTAGCTCTAGAGATCTAGATTCAGTCCCTAGATACACAACAATTTCTGTGTAACTTTACTAGCTTTAGCATTTTGTTGCTACACTAGCTACTTTAGTAGCAGATCAAATATGAAAAGTCTTCTGTTGCTGACTTTTTCTTTTTAAGTAATTTCTTTTGAAAGAAGGACCTTTCTCTTACTCCATTTGCCCTACTTCAAACACAGTGTTGTAATAGATGCTGTTGAAATAGCAATGGCAACCATAACTATGAACAGATTTTTTTTTTTAAACTAAAACACTCATATGTATAAACAAGGTCACCATTAGCATCTGACAAAGTATCCTAATATTTTAAAATCCAGTACTGAAACAGGTCCCACAGGGGGAAAAAAAATAAAAGTTTAAAACCTGCATGGTGTGAAATTGTGTTCAAAGGTAGCCCATTTCTCCCAGGATGCAAAATTCATTTATCTGATTCAGTATGATGTTCATTAACACATTTTATGACATTGTTTTTTTCTGGTACAATAGAGAAATCTTCCAAATAGACATATCTGTCCCACAAGTTCACCTTAGATTACATTCTCATGGTTCACATCTAAGCCCATGTAGTTCATTATAATGTCAAGGTGAGATACCCTTCTCATATAGGCCAGATCACTGCTGCTGCACAGATAAACTACTTGTCCACCACCTCCTCAACTACTGCTATTTACAGTGCAATGTTGTACCATACAGAGACACAAGTTTCAGTTTGCCTTAAAATGGTAGGCACCAAAAGCAATGGTTTGAAGGGACAAACAAGCAGCTCAGGCATCATGCAAAAGAACAGCAGGGGCACAGCTGGTGCCAGCCCAAGTGGTATTGTGGCTACATATAATCAGAATCCTTGGTTTTACTTTTCCATTTATCACCACTATTTACTTAATGTCACAAAACTCTCATCTGGGCACTTTTATTTCTACTTACGAACACTGGCTACACAATCCTACCATAGTAAGTCTTCCTGAACTCTCATATGCCCTTACCATATGCAAACTAGGGAAACACAGGTTCAGTTGAAATAATTTTAAGTGTAAACAGCTGGTTAAGAAATTATTGAAGGAAAATGATCAGTAGATCACTGTTAAACTGAGAATATATTAAAAATTCAGGAACTCAGGGACTGGACCCTGTTATGAATCACAAACTGAATCTGAGTCAACAACATGATGCTAGTGCAAAGAGGAGAAATTTTCCAAAATGAGGTACCAGTAATGTCAAGACACCAAGGGCAATCATTTAATTCTGTTTAAGTACTGATAAAATTTTTAATTTTGATTCCAGTTTTACCACACTTCAGGAGAGGGCTGTCATATTAGATAGTCCATGACAGTCAATAAGCAACAAAAAGGAAAAGCACTTTAGAAATTTGATCCATTAGGAAAATCAGTGAATTTGAGTTTGCTGTTTTCCAAGGTAAAAATCCCTGTACCCTGGGTAGATGTCATGATCACCTTTCAACATCTGAAAAGTTACTCAGAGGTGACAGGAAACTACTCCTCTCCAAAGACATGAAGAAAATCAACTTACCTTCCAAAACGTGTGCAACAGCAAGAACAGCAGCAAAAAGCATGGCCAGCTTATATTAAATATTCAGAAAAATCTATGAAGAATGATGAAACACTATGTAGCCAGACTGCAGAATCTCCTACACTGAAGGACTAACAAACAGGTCTGGCAAACCTTTGTTAGAGATGTTCCTAGTTCGTTTGACGTTGTCTTGGGGCACATAGTCGAATTACGCGATCTTTGACCTTCCTCCTAGTCTTATATTCTTATGAACCAATATTGGTATTATATCAAGAAAGCTTTTAATTAATTCCTTGAACTGTCTTTTCTTCAAAGTCTTTTATATTTACTTTTCTGCGTTGGTCCTTCCCTTACTCAAGCATGGACTGATCCTCTTCAAGTCTGCAGACAGCTCTGCAGCATCACGTGTGGATGTGAGAAAGGTGACAGGCACTCGCTAATGACAACCGCAAAGGCTTTAAGTCAGTGACTTAAGCCCATTCAGAGAGTTCTGCCAAAACATCAGCTTTGTTCTGCTTTTTGCCAGCTCAGGAAACCTGTAATTTACTGTCTAAATAATTCCCATATCATCTGACTGAAGCCTTGTGTTTTGTTGCATGGACTCCAACAGAGAAAGGAAATGTACCGCTGTCCTCTTGAAGAACTGTTTGATCAGGAACGGTGAGGCCATAAAATATGTACAATAATCTACATTTTCATCCTGATCACAAATATTAAGATTGAGTAAGCTCTTTCAAAGGCTTTGTAGCAGTTTTAATTAAAACAAAGCTAACAATGGTGGCCTTCATTTTGACTGTCATAATGACGGATCAGTTTTTGTCGGATTTTACAGCACAAATAGTCATTTTAAGGTCAATGTTCATCACAGAACATTTGCCTTAGTGTGTCACAAATTAAAATCAGCAAAAATATGAATATGATCCACTTCGCTCTTTCCTTCTTATTTTTCACCCCAGAAAAACTCTAGAACTTTGGCAAATCGTGACAATAAATTATTAGAGAGGCCTCTAGCACATATTAAACAACAAAGTACCCACTGTAAATCCTGGGAAGCATTTGCATTTAAACACCTATTTATCACCTGCTAGATTTCAAGAAGGGATTTGGCATAAAATTTTATCTTTTAAACTCAAAGAACATTATCATGACAGAAATAATGTATTTATTTTAAAACGTCCTTCTGTTGAGTATTAATGGCAGCCTACAATAAAAAATATAAGAAACTGACTGTATTTTCCTCTTTTCATCTCAAACTCCCCAAGGTTAGTAACACTTACTTGTTCACAGAAAACAATATTGCTTAATTTTATTTCAATTGTACACTAAAACACTATTTTAACTGAAATTAAATGACTTTTTGATACACTTTTGTCCTTTGAGAGTGTTTTGTTGCTTTGGTGGGGTTTTTCTGTGTGTTTGTTGTTGTTGTTTGGTTTGTGGATTTTGTTTGGTTTTTTCCTTCCTCCTGGATATAAGTTATAAATACATTCCAGATCATATACACACAGAAATAATATATTCCTGTGATTAAGCATTTCTGAGACAGAGAAATTTAGGAAAAAATACGTAATAAAGGTGCAATGTTTAAATTGAAGCAAAAGACATTTAGAGTTCAAATGGCATTACAGCTACTACATTGCTGGGGTTTTTAATAATTTGTTGTTTATAGTCACAGAATTTATTAAATCATATTAAAACACATTCAAAGGTTGGGGTTTTTTTTAACTCTTTTTGCTCTCTCGATTTTAATGAAGAACAAAGTTTAAACTTAAATACCAGTTTTCAGACTACAAAGCAGGAAAATTTCTGTATTTCTACCTAAATCATATCTTTCAGCTTGGACTATTTGTACTGCAAGATCCAGCCCAAGTCTACTTTATCCTTAGCACAGGAAGATTACTAAAATTATTAAAAACCTAAACAGACTCTATGTTTTTATACAAGATACTTATAAGATCTTTAAAGAGACTAAAATATTTGAGTTTCAGCAGAACCTGACAGCCCAACAAATTTGAGTCTTTGCAAATCATCTTCTTAATCTCTTCCAGTTTCCAAGCAAGATGGGGATAATACCAGCCATCTCCCTCAAAACAGCAGATACAAAAAGATTAGTGAAGCATTACAGAAGTCATCATTTTTGGTGCATTAAAATTATTTCCAGGTGCCTTTGATGGCTTCCGTTTCCTACCTGACGCCACGTGTTCCCACAGTCTGACGTTATGTACATCTCTTCTTTATACTCAACCAGCTGGGACCCCAGGTTACCTGTCAGAAAACAGGAGGAAACAAGGGTTGGATCCACATGAGCAAGAGAGTTTGGATCTAGTCCTGACACCAGTCGGAGTGAGAAGCGTCCAGGTCAGAGTAAGAAACCAACTCAGGTGATCAGCAGGCTTAGTTTCTGGTAGTGCCAGAAAAATCCTCTTAAAAACATATGTGTACACTTACAAATTCTTTCTTTACATTGCTAACTGTCTATAGGTGGGACCAATGAGGCTTAATTCTAATACTGAAACATAGAGGTCAAACCAACATTCTAGTTTTGTTGCTTCATGCTGAAAAGTTATTAGAAAAGAACATTTGTTTAAGATGTAAGTCTGAAACACACATAAAATCAGAAGCCATATCTTAACCTTAATCACATTCTGTGAAATTATTAATATTGAACTTGAATTGTTAAAATAAAAAACATTTTATTCGTAAGATTTTATGAAGTGGTGACAAAATCTAGAACCTGGAGAAATACGTAACACTGAAAAGAGGGGGGAGGGGGTTTGAAAAAATGTGTAAATGCAAAAGAATCTAAGTATTAACCTGGAAGCTACAGAATATTTTGAGAAAAGCACCGAGGAGCAGCAGCTAGCATTCAGATTGCTGCAAAGCAAACGGAAGTATTAAAACAAACTTGTGGAAGAAGATCTTAGAAGATCAATTCCAAACACCAAGATCTCCATCTTTTAACAAGCAATATTTCAAATAGCAAACTATTAAACCACCAGACAGTTTGCAGTATTCTAGGGGAGAAGCAATCATAGCTAAATTCCTTCTCAATTATATCCTCCAGAGGACTTTGACTTAAATATATGGTTTGCATGTTTTATACAGTAAAAATAAGATAAAAGTTATCAGATCCCCTTAAGCAGGAGAGATGGGGAAAGAAAACACTTGAGATTAGGTTAGCAGTATGAAATCGCACTTCTGTGTTACATAAGTAGCTGTTTTTTTACCATCAAAACAGATCTGTTTATGCAGAGTGTGCTCATTAGCGCTGAAAGGTTTCTGAGAGGAATGACAGTGTCCACTGCCCAAAATACACGCTCTATTTGGACCATCAAGACTGCATGTGCTCCACTGTTTAATGGCATAACTCTGCGGTATTTAACCCTAAATATAGCCCAGACTGTATTAGGATATTCCTTATGTTGTCTTAGGGAAATTATAGCAGTTCATTTCTTTCAACTGCAGCTAACATTTCAGAAGATGCCCCTGCCCCTTCTTGGGTTTTAATCTTTCCAAACCACTCCATGTTCTCTCATTTACCAAGTAATCCAGCAGTGATTTAGTTGGCCGTGTCATTTTGCAAATAACATCATATTCCTGTAGGCAATGAGGAGATTTGATAAAGTCAGTGGATGAAGGTGATGTGAACTGAACATATACTTAAGAACCAGGCTCATATGGATGGAGTATATGTAAAACCTGTAAGATTAAAAATATGCCAACATCAGCATAGGCTCAGAGTGCAGGGATGACCCTTATGACTGCCATTGGATGTGACAGCAGTTGTGGCAAGAGGGAAGGAAAGATAAATGGGTAGCTGTGCAGTGAACAGCCCCTATTCTTTCCCTGAAAACACCTTCATAAAGTAGCCAAGCACTAAGCCAACACCGAGGGTCAGGGTGCTTGCCTGGGAGGTCCATGGTCTCAACTTCCCACCACTGGCCTGATACCTGCAGCTGGGGTAGTGAGGGCCACCACGTGGCTTCACAACGGGGTTATCATTTCTCCATAATGCTGCCTAGCTTTAAGAAACAAAGACTCTAGTGATACCAGAAGTCAAAATGAAGCCATGATGGAAATGACAGAAAATTATTAATATAACCACACCATCAGTGTTTAAGACAAAAGACCATAGGCCTAATGAAAAATTCTTTGGTTTTTCGGTGTTTTTTTTTTTTTTAAGAACAGATTCAACTCTTGGGTTTATTCTGTCCAGTAGTCTTTGGAAAATTACATCTTTTGGATACAGTCATGTTGCACTCAGTTAGGCAGATCTTCCGGTATAAGAGAAAAACCTCCAACAATTAAACATGATTGCGTCGTGAATATTGCCTAATGAGACAGTTCCAAAATGAAAGCACCTGAATTCAGTTGTATTTTCTCCCCAAACACAGGTTTATTCACATCTATTTGGTTAATGGCCATTTTGAACTTACTATCACTTTGAATCCTAAAAACCCTTATAAGCAAAGATCAAGAAAAATCTCATTTTCCCACATCTCAGGTCTCATCAGGAAGTAGGACCAGATCCCACCAGCTTTGTGTAGCTACGATTAATCTGGTCACTAGGAGGAGGTACGAATGAGAAATGACCTTCTCAGGACTGAAGGAAGGGAAGGAAGGTTTGATTTGCTGTTTATACAAAACGTATTTCTTTTGCTATTCTTACTTTCCTCTATATAGTTTTCACTGGTATACATTTCTGCAAATGGGTATATTCTTGCGCTTCTGCAATTAATCGCAGAACTTTTTCTTTGGGATAGCTGAGAATAGAAGTATGTATTATTGCTAGAAGTATTATTGCTAGAAGTATTATTACTGCTAGAATCTAAACTATTGCTGTCAGTCTACACCCTTCTTTGCACAGATACCTTCGATGAAGGCACTGCTAGTTTTGATTCTGGATAAACGCTGTTTATTCTATCTCTTTTCACCACTTCCTGAAATTTACTTGGATGAGTAGGTCTTCATTTTGAGAATTGCTATGGATTTGCACTTTAAAAAGTGAAGTGGTAAATTGCTTTAGCTAATGGAAAATTAGTCTGTAAACTAAACAGCATCAACTTGCGCTTCATTAGAAAGTCTTTTATATCCAGCTGATATGGTAATGACTGAAAGATATTAGCAACAGCTTTGTAATTGCAGCTCTGTAACAAGACAGACAAGACTTCTACCCAGCTGTGGTTTTACCTTTATTGACTTTTCTTGATGAAAGAGCAAAAGGAGTTGGTGGACTCAACTATCATTAAAGAGAAACGACATTCTGTCAAAAAACACAACTGGTGACAGACTTGGCATAAAGACTGCTGTACTGCTTTGGGAAAAAGGACTTCACTCCTCCTTGACCTCTGAAAGTAGCCCATCCCCAGGGCAAGGGTAAAAACCCAGAGGAGATGCATGCAGGAACTTCTGATTGCTGACATAATGTTCTGTGCATTAATGAAGGCTGTAGTTTCCAATGTTTCAAGATTTTTTAGGAGACACGGTTGTATTACATAATTTTGCAAACTGTATGAAGTCAAGTCTTCAAGCACATAAGAAAACCCTTTTTGTAGCTGAGGATAAAACTTTTCAATTTAATTGCAGTTTGCTATGTGCAGACAATGCAGTTTGCCACTGCAGACAATGTCTTGAGGAAAAACAGAGTCAGGGGATTTAGAAAGGAAAAGCAGGTGAGGCAGCAAGCAAGATACCTGCATCACCAATGGAGACAGAGAGGCTCCTGCAAAGCACAGGGGGTTATCTGCCGGGGGAAGGAGCCACATCTCAGGGGTGAGAGGCAGAAGGAAATTTCCATAGGAAAACAGAGGGGTGTGTGATTAGTTTAAGCCAAGGGCCTCTTTGAAAGCTGTTAGCCTGCAAAAGTAGAACTGGAATAAAACTAAGTCCTTCAAAGAACTTAGTGGACTCACTGCAGTTTTATTTGCAAACCTTCCTATTTAACGTGTGTTTCACAAGAGTTATGAGTTTTCTCTGTTTAAAGAGTTACATTCTTTTAACTTTATTTTTTATATTCTAATAAAAAATAACTTCAAAGATTTGTGACATTCTGTTATTTTTGAGATGTAAAGTAAATCGCATAATTTTACTTCACGGCTCTAGCTACCTCGCAGTGTGTCACGTTACTGGATTAAGCATAGTAGCACCCCATAAACCCCTTTACAACAGCTCCAATTCCTATTAAATGAAACGCAAAAAACCCTGACATTAATAACATTGCAAACAAATGACTACAAAGGCACAGCAGCACTCAGAAAGTACAGCCAAAGCATCCTGAAAGTTTCCATGCTATATCTGAGTGGAATTATAAACTTTACTTGTAAGTGTGACAGCCAATAACACATGTGCACAACTGACGTCATGACCAAGTGATACCAAAGGTGAGAAACAGCCAAATTATGCTCAGCCTCAAGACTAAAAAGCCAATAGTTACAGTTTGTAAGTACCATTCCCACCATGTCCTGAAGTGTTCAGACTGTACTGCACACCCTGTGTTGTTTGCCTACTGAATCACCCCAATACCTGTACCCCTTATTGCAGCTGAAAATGTCTGCAGTAACTCCTCAGGTGTGCAAATACCACACGGAAAATTTTCTATCATTTTAGTGGGTCTGTGTTAGATCTCAAAATCCATCTGTGGTAACAAGTAAAGGTAATATAATACACTGAAGGCAATTCATGTTCATACTGAAAAAGTTACTGCATCTGGAATGGGTAATCATTGAACGCTATATAAGCCAGAGCTACAAATGGTATCATTTTAACATCATTTTTTGATCTAAATGGCCTGAAAATTCCTCCAACACATGATACTGAGCGGTTTGCCATCTAGTTTCAAGAAGTTTTGTCTGTAATATGCAGGGTAGACCCAAGATAGACTCAAGTTGAAATCCCTACTGCTTTGAAAATGGGTCCATCTTTTTGAAACACCTTGTAGAAGCTTCTCAATTTTATATCCTTTATGTAGCTAAATGACAGGAACAGGAAAGAATGCTCTTCAAATTACCACGAGTGTTTGCTTCACCTTTGCTTTCTCCATTTCTCATCCAATTTTAAACACATTGTTGATAAAGACATTGTTAGAGATTTGTAGTTTGTCCCTAATAAAGGCATTATTGCAAGCACCACACATACATTAAATAAAGGAAGGCCAGAGACTGTCCTGCAGCCTTGAGGATAGTTGGCATGACCCAACTGTGATCACACCACCAAACACTCAGCCCCAGCCCTCCCCAGGTGGTGCTACCATGGCCAGAAGATGTACTTTTGGGAGGTTTTGAGGGGGAAGGAGTTGTTTGGTTGGTTTTTTTTCGGTTTTGTTTTACTTTTTTTTTTTTTTTTTTCCCCCCCGAGAAGGCGGGGGTTGGTTTGGGTTTCTTCTCGGAGTCTGGTTTGTGTGTTGTGGGGGGAGGGCTGGGGGTGTGCTTGGTTGTTTTTTGTCTTCAGTTCAAATTACCTGAAGTAACATGAGGGTTATATTATAGGCCATGGAAACGGTGCCTGATGTGCTGAAACTGAGGCGTGTGGCCTGCCCCCAGCCATGATGGATGTGTCGAGGGTAGAAGGCCAAGGTACGAGCAGTGTCAGTCAGGAGAGGTAAACCTGGTGCTGTGTCTTGACTATAGAATTTATCAGAAACAGTGTGTGCTTTCTCCCAAAACATGTCCTAGGGACCTATATACACCTGAATTCTTTATACACACTTCCCCAAAGGCTTTTGTCACTGGCAGAGCCAGGATACTGTGCTAGATGGACTCTTGGCCTGAGTCAGTATGACTCTGCTGTTGTCACGTTCTGACACCCTGTTTTTTCAATTTAGTAAACATTATGGTCTGCATTTTGCATTTTTTAAGTGCAGTCATCTTCCATTTCTATTAATTGCATTCTTATAAGCATTTTCAAATTGCTTTGGGATACAGGAAATCCTCTCTTTCTTTTCACTTGTACTGAGTAAAGACCAACTTTAAAGTAACTGGATAAAAGCATATGTTCTATCCCTGCAGGGGTGGCAGTCTTGAAAACTAGAATAAAGGGGTACTAACTAACTACCCTTCAACATATTTATCTCAGCTATTCATAACTTTGCACATGCCAGGTCAGCTGATGGTAGCACAGGGATGTGAAAGAAAGCAATGTATTTTAGTGATGACCAGCGACCAGCCAACCTCTCTAGAAAGGTAGTTTAGCTGTGAAAAACACAGATCTCAGGAGCGTAATTAAAAGTTCATCTTTGCTCAGGTATTTTGGCAAGTACTTACCAGGTCAAACAAAGATGGAACTTTACTTTTATTTACCATTTACTATTAATTTATATGTTTTAAGCACTACTTATCACTGCATTTACCCATATTTTCACACGTGATTTTAGACACGCTCACAGTGAAAAGAAATAATTCCCATGTGCAACACTTTGATAATTCTTCTAATATGGAAAATCTTTTCCAGTCACTTAAATTTAGCTTACATGCAGATGCCTAATCCAAAAAGAGAGATGCACCATGCCTAGACCACTGGTAATTAACGCAGTTGTAACATCTCTTCAGTCAATGCACAATAAGCTAAAATTTCATGGTTTGTAAACTTGTAGTCACAGTGTAGAACAAACATACAACCAATTGGTGTTTAAATATCCCAGATAGACAGTTTTTGCCTGGCAAGCACAAGATGCGTTTAGCCAAGGGAGTGATTCACACCATCAGAATGGGGGAACATGTTGACATGAGAAAAATCCAAGTGAATTGCAACTTCTTCACTCCAAAACACACTTGGAAATGTTCAATCATCTCCCTGTTCCCTCATCCTTTTTCTAATAGCATCCTGGTATGCTACTTTTGTGAAAACTGGTATAAATTTATCACAATGTATGCAATGTATTTAAGCCAGATATGACAAAAAGTAAACTGAACTTTCCAGCACTGCCTCAATGCATGTGAATGTGCAGAATTTACTGCCTGCTTGATTTGCCATCTGGACTGGAAGCTAAGCAGGCAATTATTGTAAACTAGCACCTGAAAAATCTACACTTCTCTAAACATTTTTCATAGAAAAGTTCTTCGCAAGTTTATAGTAAAAATTTACACATCAATTGACACACATTTCATAGTTGATGCTGTGAGAAATAGAAGCTGTTGCCAAGACTAAAATGCACGAAAATCAAATGTAAATGCAAAATCCTATTACATTTCTTAAAGGGAGCAAAGCAGTTTTTATAAAGAACACTTTAATATGCAGCTATAAAATTTAATATTATGTCTGCACAATTTATACGTATACATAAGCTAAAAATATGCATTCATTCAGAACTATTTATGCAACTTTAATAGAGTGGAATTTTTCATTCGTAAATATGAGTTTAAAAAGATGCAATTTTAACATCCTGTTATTGCCTTTTCCCAAATGCTCTAGGCATTAAAGCTGTTCACTATTTAATTATTTTTTAAATGAAAACAATATTCAGTAGTCTCTGTGCTTTTATTTTCAAGCACAGAATCAAAACTATCCTTAAGTCACAGGTTAGATTTTCCATTACCACATACAGATGTTTTGTATAAGATTTCTATAAAGTAGCCAAACTCCATGTTAAAGGGATTTTTTTTCTTTCCCCTTCATGATTGGTAGCCACAGTGCTCTTATTGAGAGGATGAACTTCAAGTCTCTGATGGTTAAAAACTGTTTTCTAGTTTTTAGTTCTTATCGTCTTGTTTATATCACTTGTTTCTACCCCACTTTCAGGAAAAAAACAAAATCATATTCCTTATTGTCCTTTATTTTTTTCAGCTAATGAGGTTCCTCTTGCAAATATTCTCTGTTTCTACTAACTGCCAAGTAGTCCTTCTTAGCACCTGCTCATTGGTCCTGAAAATTGATGATCAGAGTTGTACACATTCTTATTAATAAGTTTGCTGTACAGTATTTTGTCAGAGTATTAATACTTCCTTCTCTCTGCTGGCAATTATTTACCTACTTCACCCTCAGAATACATTTAGCTTTTCCACAGGACAAGGCACTGATGCTTCCCAGACACACTGTGATCAACTGACATTCACAGATCTTTATCATCTTCAGTCATTTCCAGAAGATGTGCTCTCCCTAAATCTAACAGTAAAATTCCAACAGCGTGTGATGTGGCCCAAACAATCTGACTTCTGTATATGCTAAGAATCTAGCAGTTCTGCTGATTTGCATAGGATTATCAATTTCAAGGATCAGGCCAGAAGAAATTCAAGCTTTACTGTATGTAAAGTACTTCTGATAACAACTCTAAGTTTACAAGGATATCAGGTTTGCCAGGTAAAGCTGAATGTGTGCACTGAATCTAGATGACCTGGGCATCCAGATATCCCCTCATATATCTGTCCTAGAAGACACAGCTCTGGAACTTCAATTAACTTTTATTAAATTGCCTGATCAAGAGACCAAATGAAAGATTATTCTGCTGGGAAAGCCTTATATTGGCAATGTTTGTATATTGTATTGTTATAAACCAAAAGATACATCTACAAAGAATTGCTGCTGCATTTCAGGTCTTAAAAAACAATTTTATGCGTTTACCTGCCCCCATTATGAGTCCTGGTGCAGTGTCCTTCGTATGGACTGTTCCTGACACATAGGGATTGTCTGCCCAGCGGAGATGGAGATGAAGGTAGCAATCAGGCTTGTGGGGGAAGAAGATGACAGGTTTTAAAAACCAACCAACCAAAACACAAAACCAACTGGTAACAGTTACAGTTCTACAATAATGAAAGCCCAGTCAGAGAGACGCTTCAGCAGTCTATGTCTTTGTAGAGAAAGAGAATGGCTGTTTCCCACGGACCCAACGTCCAGTCTGAAATATTAACTGCAGCTATCTAACAAGAATCTCTAGTGGTGTTTGCATAGTCTGCCACTGTCTGAGGACAAAGATTGCCAAGCTCAAAAAAGTCAGGATGAAATTACTGTATAAAAAACCCCTTGTGACAGAACAATTGCTTAAAAAAATATAACTAACGGCAACAAGTATTGCATGTTTTTTTTGTCCCAGGTAACTGGTAAAAGATGATTGAAAACAACTGTTCGTACCGAAATGCCTTTTCAACAAAAAAAAAATTTTTTAAAAGTAGTATGAAAAATAGTATAACAACTTTTGGACACATCTGATCAACTTTCTTTGCTAAGCAACTTACTGCTTCTTGTTCTGTATGCACTCAGAGGTCACATTGCTCACAGCAATCTGGCCATGAGCTTTACCAGGAGCGGCTTCCAGCACTGCCTGGGAGCTGCTGCCACCGCCACCCCTGCACTCGTCTGAGAGCTGCAGATCAGGCCCTGCAGGCCTCAAACGTACAGCACGGTCTGAAGCTCTTTAAAAGGCAGCCAGCCGCTCCAGCCCTCCATTTCTGTTACATGGAGAAGGATCAAACCCCTGGAAGTGGCAGGACTGAAAGAATTTCTTTTGCCCAGGAGCAGAGAATGAGAAAAATACACGGTTTTCAAGTATAGCCTCACAAATAACAAAATATTATGGGTAGCTGGGACATTTAGACACGCTGAAACAACATCATATTCAGAAAAAAAAAAAAAAGGACTTTTTCATGCAGTTAACTGTGGTGTTTATTTCCAAGCAACTGTCAAAAATTCCCTAAAGCAGGGAACCAAAGGTTAGCTCGGTTTAAGATGAAACAAAACTATGAAAGATGGAAAGAGATATTGATAAGATCTATTTGACTGATGATGTGCCCCTTATATCCAGACACAAATGACTGTTGTCATGATTATTCTGAAGTGGGTTGTGTGGCTGTCACACCAGAAAGAATGTCCTCTTTGTGTCAAAGTCAGCTCTACAAGAAGAAACACAGTCTAACAGAGAGTCGTGACTACTCACTCAAAAAGATGCCTGGACTAACAGCTTGTGAAACCACTGCTTGTGCGACACAAGTAGATTTTCACACTAGTTTGGCTGGTAAACTTCGCACAAAGCTCTTGAAGTGGTGGTAATACTGCACATCCTATCATACAAATAATTATTGGTGACTTCAGAGAAAGTATAGTCTAAAAAGAACGACTTACAGGTTTGCAGTTTGTTGGTTTGCCGTTCATATCAATGTCTGGAGGGTTTAGAAAATCCCAGTCACGACCTTTGTTGTAGGTTATCAGAGTGGTAACTTTCCCATCAATTTTCTGGTTGGCCAAAAAGACTCCTTTTACACCTCTGACCTGTAGCATACAGGAGACAGAGTTAATGACCAGAACATACAGTTTTTTCAACAAGGATTATCCCTGATTAGCTGCTCTTTTCTGGCTCTGAACTATGTACCTCAGGTAGTTTCTCCACTAGGAAAGTGAATGATACCTTAAAAAAAAAAAAAAAAAGGCAAAAGGATAAGAGAAAATGAGAAAAGGGAAAGGGCAGGGTAATTACTAACTACTAGCTGATTTGTATTTCTCATATTTCTAAATATATTTTAAAAGGATATTCAGTTCTCTCAGTGTCAGTAGGCTAATCAAATTACAAATAGTTTATAGAGCAAAATACAAAAATTATGATAGCATGGATTTGCTGTACACTACTATTAAAATTACAGGTCTGTGTTTTTTTTTTTTTTAATATGGACAGCTCTAAATGTTACTCCATCAATGCTTTATGCCATTTGTAACAGCAACCTGACTTCTGCACTGAAGTCACGTGATCCGTATCATATAAATAGTACACAAATAGGTTATGATAACAAAATACAATATAATATCCTTTAAAACAACACTGAATTAGGAAGCACAATTGCCCTTTGTAGAAAATAAATGCAGACAGGTCATCCAGGGAAGAAACAGTGAGGGCTGAATCTACCTCTCAAGCATCTGACACACACATTTAGCCTCCCTTCACCTGTTTAACCTCTGGGGAAAAAGAAAAGCAAACGTTTACAGGCTTTCTCTTCTCTTGGCAAACTTAGTTATTTCATTTCAAAACAACCTGTATTAGAAAATTATTACAACTCAGAGTGTCGAAGTTAATGGGAATAATTTTAGAAGCAACCCAACTGTAATCGCACCGTAATAAGTTTAGTTCTAGCCCTAACATTTATGTTATGTATTAATACTCCACTCAATGGCATGAGAAAAGATCTTGTATTATGTTTGAAGGTTTCTTTAAGAGTGCTCTTGTTTCCCTTGCAATTATTTGTAAGGCTTCTTGAATTTTTGAAATATTCCAGAAAATACGTATCAACTTATTTCAAGCACAGTACTCTGTAATCTGCTTATGTGCAAAAGTGAAGCATTCATTACAACTAAATGCTCAAGATAGTCAGCAATTTGCATAACCACGAATATTTGCCTCTTGCTGACATGATTCATTCCTAGATTTACTATTTATTTTGTAGCTGAAATACTTACTTACTCATCCCTGTTTTTCCAGCTACCAGTTATGATCTCCCATTGACGTCCATTTAGCAAAAGTCAGCATTTAGGGTGAAGAGAAGGCATCCCTTCCAGCAGGTTACAGATTTGACAGCTATTATTTTTAAATGTATGCTTTTTCCCAAGGAATTGACCCAAATTTACAGAGAAAGAGAATGCTCTGTTGGTTATGGTAACAACCTAGAACTTGGGAATATATTTACATTTAGATAACCAAATTCTGTATAGACATTTTAATAGCCCACTCTCTCATGAGCTCCTTCTTCCTTAAATGCCATGCACGTGTGGTTGGCTTATTTATCCAGGATGCTGGAAGCTCAGAATCAACTCCAAGATACTACAAAAGCCAACTGCTTTGCAGTGCAGGTGAGGAAAGGAAGAGGAGGGAAGAAAAGAGAAACCTGCTTTGTTTACTTTCAAAACAGTTTCATCTTGCTGGGGCTTTATTACGTATTCTGTCTCCCAGAGACAGCACAGCCATAAATGCAACTGAAAAGCCTGGTAGTTCAAACATTGATGTGGGAAGGTAGAGACTTGGGGTTCAATTTCTGTGTATGCCTTTCTTCCAGTGAACACAATACTAAATATTTAAAAAATAATTAGATCAGGGACTGTGTGCTGGTTTGACTGAAAATGAGTTAATTTTCCTAATGCAGTTAGAAACCTTTCTTTTTTTTGTAGCTAGCACGGTCATTGTTTGGAAAATGAGAAGATAAAGAGAAAATGAAGATAACATCTTAGAACAGAGTTAATGTTTTTAATTGCCCTGGTCTGGTTGCCAAGGATGTTCTGAGCTCTGCCCGCATGTTTGAGGCAGCTGGGATGGATGGGGGCATAGATGGGGCAGAGCTTGACTGACATCCAGACTGATCAATAAGAATATTCCATCCCATTAGCATCATGCTTCATATTCAAGGAGAGTGGGGATTTTACAGTTAGTTCTTTTCAGAGCCGGGATGGAGACCTGTTTGGGAGAGTTCTGTTCGGGAGCAGCTGTTCAGGACCAGATGCTGCTTCCTGGGACTGGCTGCTCAGTGCGGACAGAGTTTGTGAGGAATTCCACTGAGTATCTTCTACTTTATATTTTATTTCTATTATAAATATATATATATTTACTAGTAGTATATTAGTATTTCATTGTTTTATTGAACTGTGTTTATCTCAATCCAAGTTTCTCCCTTCCCTTTCAATTCTCTCCCCTATTTGGGGGTGGGAGCTGTGGGGAGTGAGTGACTGACTATCATAGTTATATTGCTAGCTTGGGTTAAATGTCTCCTCTCTACAACACGGGGCATAAGTGTTTGAATCAGACACAAAAGGGTTATGGAAAAATTCCTTCCACTGTCTCAGTTAACTTTTCTCATTGCAGCTCTAAAAGATAAAAGCTGACCGGCACTTCAGCAGTTCTATTTTGGATCGAAGGCATAAGCCCTGCTTGAAATAAATATTTTCAGGCATCTATCTCAAGACTAAGTTCTGCAGTATGATGTTTGGAGTGGTACACATTAGCCTAAAAATAATAACTAATAGAAAATTATGGTGTGTAACAAATGGCAGCTTTAGAACACCCCACTCCCTCTGTAGCCTTTTCTATTTTATTTGCACTGTAACCTATGTAAATACATGTCTGACTCTTTCTGTAAATACTGTAAATGCTCTATATCAAATCTACTTTCTGGATTAAATTGTGATGCCAAGGCACCCAAATTCTTCTGTACTTTCTACTCCTTGAATTGGTTCACTAATCTAAAATTGGGACATTAATATCTTTTTACCAAGAATGGGGAAGATTCACAGTAATAACAAGGTGCTATGGAAAAAAGGACATTCAGACACTGTGGAGTGTTCAGTTACTCTGATGAGCAGTCCAGTTGGCACCCAAGACAGGTGAACACAAGGAAATCCAGAAGCACCTTTGATTTTGTTTGGATTTTTTTATTAATTCTTGGGGCACCTATTTTCCAGAACAGTTTAGGGCTTAGTGGTTCCCCAGTACTCTTAGAAAAGCACTTTGTACCTTATAAACCTATTTTATAAACTAGTTTTCTGCTATGACTATGTATTCTGTGACATTAATTATTGCATAATTACATTACTGATTTTACAGCCAAGCAATATTCTATACTAGCTGGTAGCAAGAAGCACATTCAGATAGCCACCCTGTGTCTGTTAGCAGCAGTTACTGAAATACAAAAAATACAGCTATATAATAGAAGATTGTGATAAAAATTTATATATATATAAATAGATATGATTTGTTGTTTGGGGAAAAAAAAGTATGAAAAATGTGTACTGCAACTTGTGTAGCTCCTATCTTTATGAGGAGTCATAGCAAGATCCAGTCTGGAAGTACTACATTACTGTGCCCATTTTGCAAATAGGCCTGCATCAAATTTGTGACTGTTTCACATTGGCAGCACTTGATGCAATTTCAAGGGCATGCTCCTTTTGGACAGTCACTTAATACTTTAGCTTTCTTTTTCTTTCCTGCTTTGAAAAAGTATTTGGGAATTATTCCCCTTTCACACACACGAAAAGAAATACAGTCCAAAAGAAAGATAAAGCACATAGAAGAAAACGAATGCAGAGAAGTAGACACCTATAAAAGATTTTATAGCAGATGTACAAGTAAAAGATGGAGTGAGTTCAGCAGAAGATAATGAAGATAAACAGCACAAATTCTAAGGAGAATTATGCAGTGGTGGAAAGATAAATTGTCAGCCATTAAGGACTTTATCTGTGTTGCACTGAAGATTCCTCTTTCCAAGATGGGATACTTGCATTAAAATGCCTAGAGAGAAAACCCAGGCTAGACCAAAAAAATCCCATTCTCGAGGACTGCAAGATGTGTCATATTTAGTATCTGTTTCGTACTGTGTAATCCATACATTACTTGTAGATATGAGTACTTGATCACATTCTAGTAAAGATGATGAACATTAATTATTTATCAGACAAGCTATCTGGAAGCTGTAGGCTTTCTTATTGTAAGCAAATAAAACTGTTCTATAATGCAACTCTATTCCAAAAATAGCTCTAAAAATTGATTTGTATGGCTCCATGTGCTTTGTCTTTCAATTACTCATTATCATGTGCAACCCTGCAAATTAATCCAGTGCACACAGTAATCCAGGATCTCTCAATCTTGCACATTATTAAATATGCCCTTAGTAACATTGTGAAATTCTGAAATCATCAGTGAAATTGACTTAAGTAAATAACTCTTGAAGACAAAAGGACAGCCAGGGGTGGCATCTCTGTACAACTTATCTGAAATTACATGCTCCAGGTGACACAGGGAGAAGAGATTGCACCCGACTCCCTTTTAGCTTTGCATCCCACGGGAGTGACCAGGAGCAAAGGGCTGCAAACTAAAGCTCTCAATAAATCACTCTGTGAGAATGTAGCGAGACACAATGTACAGCTTCTCTCATTAAGAAGCCTCATTTCTAAAAAGGTAAATTCTGGAAAATTAC
The DNA here is from genome assembly GCA_013399365.1 of Pampusana beccarii. Taxonomy (NCBI): domain Eukaryota; kingdom Metazoa; phylum Chordata; class Aves; order Columbiformes; family Columbidae; genus Pampusana; species Pampusana beccarii. Next base: position 540,816 of record VWYH01008700.1, on the reverse strand, counting down.
CGCTAGTAATGATACACTTTTTTGTTCTACTAAAGCCACTTGGAAAGAAAAAGCTAAGAAAAAGATGGTGAAGATAAGGGGGGGGGGGAAAGCTATTGTTTTTCCTCATCAAGAAGAGTCTAATTACAGCCATATATGAACTCTGCAAGTATATTACTTGTACCCTGAATTACTACAAACCTTTTCCAGAGAAGTCTGGTGCACTTACATTTTTTTTACCTAATACCAGCCAGATTAGATAGTAACAGTGGCCGAACTGTGTCAGACCAAAGGTCCATTAGTTTAATATCTTGGTAATGGCCAGTCCTACGTGCTACAAGAGAGAACCAGAGCAAGCGTACACCTTGTTACAATTAAATGTCATCATCATCAACAGGAACAGAATTGGTAACAGTTTGTGCTACTCTTCCAAAATGCTATATTCTTCAGTCTTTTATTTTGCCAAGTGCACTGATACTAAAATCTAAGACAGATTTGTTTACAGGAGAGTCTGTCTCACAGCAAATGCCATTGGCACAAGACACCTACTGCAAGCAAGTGGATTTGCTGTCAAATATCTAATTTTGTTGGTTCTCCACTTGTCAGAGCTGACACAACCTAGCACAAGGCTTGCAGGATTACTATTTAAGACCCTACTGGCTCAAGGATGTCCTGTTCTAAGTCAGGAAATCTATCCCTGAATCAAGTATTAATAGCAGAAAAAAGTTGTACATAGATAGGCAGCTGTGTAACTTCTTACTTCAATAATAAATTGTGCTGCCAGCTCCACTGCCCAGTATCTTAAAAAAAAACCACCCAGCCAATTCTGGTTTTGCATATCCATGGAACCCCATGAATCGAGTTCTCAGAGCACACAGCACGTTAGCGGGGCAGGAGGGAAACATGCAAGCAGCAACCACGCACTAAGAAAGAAAACCTAGTCTTCTTGCATTAAAGACAACTGTGAAAATACATTAATGTAAAATTAGTGGTACTCAATCATAATAAAAAAAAATAAATAAACTCTACATAGACTACACACGTTGGAAGAGACCAAGACCTACCTCCAGAATATCTATCAGGACGTTCTCTTCTGGCTGCTTTGTGCTCCGGACGTTCTCCAGCAGGAGAGAGTAGTAAACACCTTGCGGGTCAGACTGGTACAGGTTGTACGTGTCTGTCTGGTACCACTCCTGAACAGCCACAAACACCTGGTTTTCATCTGTACTGATTATCTGTAAATCCTGTAGAAAAATAAGATACAAAATGACTATTTTTTCCGTTGTTTCTATTTTACAAACCATAAGATGGCCAGGAGAGTTTAATACCAGAGGCAGGGTGGGATGTATCTGAAAGTGCAGTGACAATAATCTCTCAACATGATACTGATCAAGATGCTGTATCCCACTGTGCTGAGCTGGTCAGTCACTGCCTTTTGGCTACAGGTTATCAGAGTGCAAACTAGTTTAGTGAAGACCAAAAATCGTGATGTGCAAGAGCTGTGATCTGCTTTGACTTTTGTAGGAAATGACTTAGTGAAAAGAAGGGGAAAAAAAAAAAAGGAAAGGAAAAACAAGTAAATGTTTTTTTCCAAGATCTGGATGATAGTAAATGAAAGACTGAAACAACATTAAGCAAGCTAATCTAAAAAATAATACTCAGGTACCTAGATAATTAAGAACTATTTTGGCCAGGGTAAAGCATAATATAGAACAAAGAGGATCAGATATACTTTACAAAAGTTACACATAGGAAGCAGTACATATCATGCACACAGCTCATGTATATTATCGTACATAACACTAATTTATCCATGTAGACAGTTCCACTTAAATATTCAGTAGTAGTAACATGAGAGTCAATGTTCTGCATTCATTTCTCAAGATATCCAGATGTGGATATTGCAACAGCTTTCTTTCCATTTTCCCAGGTTCTTCACTCCAGACTTCTCAGACAAAAAATGCACAGCTGGGCAAAATAATTTAACACCAATATTAAACAGAAGAAATCCATCAGGAACTAGTGACATTAAACTAAGCTTAGTAAACACAAAAACACCCCATGACATGAGTTTGCAATAGGATATGACAGCATAAAGGCAGATGCTGGGACTACATACAAAATTACAACTAGTCACAAAAATGGAAGACTTGTAAACTCTTCATGACCTTGGTACTTAACTGAGAAAGTGTATACGGTTCTGGTCACCTTATTATTGAAATAATAACGAAAGTGATGAAGTGAATATGAAATAAAGATACCAAAATGACAAGAGAATATTTAGCTGGGGAAAATTGGCCTAAAAATATACATATATATCAAGAAAACAACTTTGTAGAACTCTTAAGAGATAAATAAACCAAATTCTGTAGGAATCCAGTTAAGACAAGAAAATGCGAGTAACACTGAGAAACACTGAATACTTGGCAAAGCATAGCAGTCATACTTCAGGCAACATGCACGAATCAATTCAGGCACTTAGATTAAAAAAAAGACATGAATACAAATAATACAATGGAAAGATTTATAATATGAATAAGAGATGGTTATTAAATAACTAATCATGTAGTTAAATTTAAAGTATTTTTACATATCTGACACATCTCAACACAAAAGAATCTAAGTGAGGTTTCCTATCAATGACAGCTCAATGCTGTTTTCAAAGACTTTCTTGTTGAACTGTGTACTAAAGTAGATTTTTGTTTAGCATTCCATTAATACATTTCTTTTCTCTTACACTCTAAATTTACTCAGAAGCAGAGAGTCTGGCAGAACTTCAACTACTTCCATTCCAGTATGAACCAGTAACTATTCTGAGACAGAAATGCGAGCAAAACACAGCAAGTAATCTTAACAGGTTGTTTAAGAAGCCCAAGGCAGAATCTTTCTCCAGGTTTGCTATAACCACCATGCAGTTTCCTCTATGACATGCCCATTTCTCCATGGACATCCTTTCTCTCGCCTCTACTACTTTACTATTGCTCTGTCCCATCTTCCATGTCTGCTCCGTTCCATGTCTTGCTGACCCAAGCATCCATGCTCTTGTCATTCTCACTTCTCTCTCTTTTTTTGTTTTTGCAAAGGTCACCCATGGCACTTTGTATCAGCAGTAGGCTGGGATTACCAAATACAATACCCTAAGATCAGTCAGCCAGTATTCTCCATTTGCTTTGTCTCATCTTCTTAGGTTGTAAGCTTTTGCATAGCTGTGAGACAGTACTAGCTGTATTGTCCAAAACTCATTTTTTTAGCCTCTAAAACCTCATGAGATTTCTATATTCTGTTTGCTAAGGTGCTCCCTGTGCACTATATTCTGTGAATTCCTTTTTCACAATGCTTTCTTCATCCTCCACTCTTTGCTGGGTAATGTTATACCACACTAAGCACAGATGTCTGAATGTTCATCACTAAAAATCTGTGTAATTACTCATAGGACCAAAACAGTGGACCAACAGAGGCCCTAGGATAGGTATACCTAAGAATCTGTAACGAAGCCTGCTAAGTGCTCTAAAATCCACTATGCAATCAAGAAAATGGAATAAACTGTCTTTTACATCTGCTTGGAGTTAAGTACTGGGTATAAATCATAGCTAAGGAGATTTAGGTTAGACATCAGAATATCCTTCTATAGTAGGGCCTGGTCATACATACTGAGGATAAATTGCTTAGGAAGGTAAAGTAATCATCATCCTTGGGAGCTGTTAAGAGTGACTTAGACAAATATCTGCCAGATGATTGGTTAGGCAGATGACCATGCTTTGGAAAAGGACGTCTCAAGATCCGTTCCACGTCTATTATCTATGAGCCCATGAAAAATGGGAAAAATAAAAAACACACCTTATTGAAATCACTTGAAATGTTACACAAGCAAATACAAATATTATTAAAAAGATGGTGTTTGGTGTTGTAGGGTGGGTTTTTTTTGTTTTTGTTTGTTTGGTCAGTTTTTTTGTTCGGTTGGTTTTAGGGTTCTTCTGTGATTTTGTTTTAGTTTTAATTCAAAAACTACATTTTCCATAGAAATATTAATTTCAACTTGATCATGGAATTAGAATTAAGGGGAGCTGGAAATCTGTTGAATCAAAATCACTTTCATGAATGAATGAATTTTCACTAAACGAATCCTGAAAGTGATGAAAGACTGCATATTAAACACTGCTATGATTAAACAGGGCATCCAGTGACAGGTCATATACCACTCCTGCTCTCTCAGGGACTTGTAGGCTGCTATGTTTGTACCTTACATCAGTAGCAGAGGACACAGTTGTTCAAATAAACACAAAGATAGTTTCAAAGCTATACTAGAAATAATTAAGACGTGTATAGAGGACCAAATCGTATTGAAAGACGAGCATTACTTCAAAGAAACTTCATATCACATTGACAGATCTGGTCTGTTAAACAAAATAAATGCATCAGAGGGTGTGCACATGACATTGAAAGAACTGTGCGTGTTCAACCATGCAAGGTAGAGCAAGCTCCCAACGACTCTTCCAGCAAGTACAGAGTAATGATCAAATATTACTTCTTAAACACATGCACACTGCTTGAGAATTATTTCTTAAACTTTTAACACAGAGATATAAACATAATCAGTCTAACATTTTTTCCAAAATCATCTGCTTTCAACGTAGTTGAGTGTTTTCACAGAAAGCTGAACAAACACCAAATGAAGAATCTGTCAAGAAGCCCAAAAGCATTAAACAATTAAGTGTTGGGTTTTGGGGGAGATGAGGATAGAAGGGAGGAAGGAAAGAGGTTAGGAAGAGAAAGGGAAGAGAAATGCATTGTTTTCAATGTTTACAGCCTCATACCATCTACCTTTAGTAACTCACCAGCCTATAAATATGCTAATACTTCATAGAATTTTATATTCAAGAAATGCTTAATATGGTTTACTATATTACTAAGTGTGATAAGAAACTCTATGACACAAATAAATACAATTACACCCTGAAGACAGAAGGATATAAAAGACGACAAGGATCATACAGCAACCCAGTGCTCCTTTGTGTAGTAAAATGTGCTGATAACACAGGAAATATCATTAAGTGAAAACACTGTAGGCAAGGTTCAGCTTAGCTGGAATAACACTATGCAGGCAGGACTATAGCACTTTAGTCAATAAGGTGAATACAAAAGAACCTCAAAATTCCTACTCTGTAAATCTTAAAATTTTCAGTCTAGTGTCAGAATTTTGCCCCTCTACCATCTTTCAGTGCTTTAGTTCGGCAACATATTAACCTGAAGCAGGTGACAAACAGAGAATCAAGAGGAGCAAAGGTATCAGAAGCACAACAGATGTAAGCACTCAAGGTTGTGTAGTCTCAGCCCTGACCTCCAGATGCACCACATTTATACCCCTGTAATCTCTTAAGCACAATCAAGGTAACTGGATGGCACATATCCCAAAGATAATCTCCCTAATCTTCCTTGCCTGGCTGAATAAAATGGTGCAAGGATTGAAATCAATAACAAGTTACACTCTGAAGAAAAGAGCAGTTCCTTGAATACCCCTCGGATGGATTTGTACAACCCGGGAGCCAGCGAGCTGCTAGAGCTCAGGTTCACCAGCTAGTGCTGCGACTGCCCAGGAAAGGGATACTTCAACTGCATCAAATGGCACTGCTACCTGTATTTCTACTCCATTTCCCTTTATTCTTTGCTCAACAGACACTCCAATGGACTTTCAGAAGGATGAAGAAGTAGTCCAGCTGCAGCTGCAAAATGCTCTTCTGCCTGGCACAGAGAAACAGCATCAGCTGAATCCTCACTGGGTGGCAGATGGCACAGGTGGCGAAGGGGCTACCCAAGCGGAGAAACAAACCTTGGGAGACCAGGAGCTTTGCTAAATGAGCTCTCCAAGCTTCAGTACTTTGTAATCCAACCATCACGCAGCTGCCAGAGCCTCCTGAGAACTCTGCTGACAAAAGAGCTGCAGGAATCCTTCCTGCCATTTCTGCTATTAACGAGCAGACCCATTTAAAGAATCTTCAAAAAAGTTATGGTGAGAGGGAGCTTGCTAGAAAAGGGAATGCATACATCAAAAGATTGATGGCTATTTAGGGAGAAAGAGTAAAACTGCTCAAAATATTTTACTCTTGATAGTGTTATATCCATTATTGAATGATACAGACAAGTTTGGAAGAAAACCTGTGGTTAAAATAGTGATGTGTATCTCAGACTGAGGCAAGGAAGAGGTGGGCCTGTTTCAAGCCCCTCCGAAGAACACTAAGGGATAATTAAATAAAAATAATATATGCAGTTGATAAAAAACATGTATAAGAGACTCATCTTACCATGAATACATTATAGACTTTAACTTGTTTCCAAGGCAATAAGACTCTTTTATTTTTGTTTATTATTCCCCTGGGCTCTCTTTGGTTTATCTGAATAAATTCACGTTATTGCCTATTACATGCAATTGAAAAGACAGACAGAGATCAAAATAGATGAAATAAGCTTTTTCCACACCATATCTTTTCAGAACTAAACTTTCAGAATCGGAGTAGGATATAACAGACAACAGAGCTCTCAAATTATTAAGATTTTGTAGCTGGCATGAAAAAATGCAGTTTATAAAAGATCATTATCAATGGAGTTTATTTAACAGAGATGGAAAGGGGACTCAGAATAATGAAATTCTTCCAAATTGCAACAGTCAAACTAGCATGATTTGTAGCAGATTCCTTGGTCTGGCCTGCAATTTTGTTAACAAATTTTTGCTTCAACTCTCAGAATGAACTTTTTTTTGCCAGTTTTATTGTTAGTCACATTAGAGCATGACTCAAAATGCCAAATGACGACCAGAACCCAATGTACTCCTCCTTCTCCACACTACACTTCTCTAGGTGAGGGCACAGTCAGAGCTGCAGGAGTTTTTGTGCAGTTCAAGCATCACAACCCTCAGGATGGGGCTGCAGCCCGTGCCCCTCAGCAGAACTGCTCTATCTGCTCCGGGCTGAAAACAGCCCAAGGGGCATTGCTGGATCTCCCATCTGAACACACAAGTGCAATCCTGCAGCTCTTGGCTTGATTTTGGTATTCCCTTCCTACAAGTTATTAACTTCTGATGTAGTTTTAGCACCAGAAAACAAGCAATCTTGGCAAAGTGGAATATAGTCTAAAAACCATTTCATTTTTAAAACAACACCTCCAAATTTCCCATTCTGTTTTGGGGAACGTGCAGGCAGCCTTTAATATGGTCTCACCAACCTTTGCTCCCACCCTGCCTGGCAGCTGCCAGCACTTGACTCCTGCCAAACACAGGAGACGGCTGTGATTCAATGTAGTGTCCATATCAAACATGCTACTAATAAATAAGTAAATAAGTAAGTAAGTAAATAAATAAATATCTCAACAGCATGGAAAAAAGCTAAACAAAAAAATCCAAATTCCGCTCATTAGATGGCCCCCAACAGCTCTGCTCACTGTACAGATACGGAGCTATGATGCGTTACACAAAGATGATCTAAGTGGCACCGTGGAGCCGGAGCCTAGAAACTTAGCGCATGTAAAGCTGGGCTGGAAGCTGCTTTTAGCAGCCTTTGATTCACAAGTAAGGAGGCCTTGAGATATGTCCAAACACAAACATTTGTCCTTTTCTGTGTTTCTCTCTGGGGTACATTTGGATAAATACAAGCACAAATGCAAATACAAACAATATAAAGCAACTGAATCATTTTTTTGGCAGATTTTCAAGCTCTTCATATTGAAAGGGAAATGAGACATCAATAACATTTTGTAATTACTCAGTCTGAAAATTCATTCTATCTCCATATATAAAACCACTGTGAAATGCATCTGTGCCGCAACGGCATAATATCTCAGGAGCCCAGCACTATTCCCCGAGGCTGGAGCCTGGTTTTCCAGCACAGCTCTCTGAATGTTGTTAGACAAATCCTTGATCAGTCTGTACCATCTTCTGACTTGGCTACAGTTTTCCTTCCCTGTACACAATCACTGCTCAAAAACTCTACCCAGTCAAATGAAGCACTTTAAAAGAACACTTGGAAAGAGATTTTTTTGAAGCCTCATTCAATTCTTTTGAGAAAAATGAAATACAGCCTACTTCAGGACCCACTTCATCTCCTGGTTAGGCAGCATCTAGTACTCTGAAACACAGTTCCTTCAGAAACTATTGCTTTTAATCAAAATTAAACCCCAAATTCTTTGTAAATTCTTTCATTCTGTTTATCTCCTACCACCATGGAAGTAGCAACTCCCCAGTCACGTGTTCTAGATGTACTCTTAATGTGCCAGCATCTTTGATGATATCGTGATGCTTTGCAAAATTTCATCAGTAATTTGTTCATATGAATCTATTCCTTTCTGTTCAAACTGGATTGGAAAATACACTTCTACTGCACTCTGATGATTCTTACTGAAAAATGGTGTGATGAAAAATTTCAGAGCTGTGTCCTTATTTACTTCAATATCTAAAAATTCTGCTGTAATGCGAAGGTATTAAATCACTTCAGAAAAATGTATCTTTTACAGAAGGAGTTAAAACCTCTCACATCACCACTGTTGTAACGGATGTCTGGCTTCCCAGCCCTCTTAGTGAAATTTCTAGCTCTTTTGTGTGCAGATACCCAAGCAACTTCTCTTGGGGGCATCATCAAAATGCTAAAGAGATACAGTTTATTTTGTTCCACTCACTGGGTACTGCCTGAACTAGAAGAACACAAAACCATCCTTTTCCAAATGACACAATCATCCTGTTCCTAGCTTACTGTTGACTCTATCCAAAATGAAACCATTAACTTCTAATTTATTTATTCAGTCAAGCCTGGGGTTAATCTGCTTAGCAAGAAAAGAAAAAAGACAAATAAACAAAAAGCATCTTTTCCAAGACAAAGAATTCAGCATGCAGCACTATTTCAAACAATCCAGACTACATATGACAGAAACACCAGTGAATTATGACTGACATTTTTCAAGTATGTCAGAAATGCACTCAGTAAGAGCATACGCCCAGTAAACTAAGCACCCTTTAGACAGTAATGGATTTTAAGGCTGAAAGTGATTATTAGATCCCTCAGTTCACTTTCTGCTATCTTTCCAACCACAGAATTTCCAACAATTTTTTATACATATTTTATAAGATGCAAGGGGAGCAAATAAATTCTAGAAGGTTAGTGCGAATCTCCCAGAAAGGCACTCAGTTATTACATGAAATCTTCAAAACCTAGAGTATCTGTCACTTTCCCTGGCACTTTTTGAAATACATAATCACCAACACCATTAAGAACTTGAGCTCAGTTTCTAATTTGGATTCAACTCCCAGATATGGTGGGTCTTCCTCTACTAAAGAGCTTTTAAGACTCAGTATTTTCACCCCACAAGGAGGCTTCTTCATTACAATCAAGTTAGCTCTTTATCTGCCTTTTTGAAAAACAAATTATTTTTTTCATGGCTATTTTTCACTGAGATTGCTCCATTGCTCTTGGTTATACTGCAGTCCTGCAAACACAACACAGGTCACAGTGGATTGCAGAAGAGTAGTAGAAACAAATGACTAGGGAGGACTTCTTAAATGTGTTTTGCTGCCACAGTAAGCTCCGTAAGACAGAGATCTAGGTCCTCCACCGTGTGCTGTGTCTCCAGCACTCCTATAACATTTGGTTTGCTGGTGTTCTTCACAACTGGTGCAAGCTCACCTATCACAAACATGGATGCCTACAAGAACTGGACAAGTATCTCACATAGTTCTTGAGTTCTGACAACCTCCACTCATTTATTGAGATGTGTCAGATAGTTAGATTTGAAGCAAAATAACATGCCTCTTATTAATATAGTGTACTGCACTATTGATATTTAAAACAGAGACACATATTATTAAGGAGCTATAATACACACCCAACTTTTTTTTAAAAAAAATCACTTTCCTGAATCTAGAAATAATCAACCACACATGGAATATGAACTACTGCCTATAATCATAACACTTTGTGCAATTCCTAAAAATTTGAGTTAGTCTGTCCATCTTCTACGTGGTGGCGTATCAGGAAGGACAAACGGTACTGCATTGGCCAATTGTGGTAGATTACTGGGCATGAGAAGGAAACTGCAATGGAAAGGTACAGATTCCTACAGAGGCCCTGCTGAAGCAGAAGGAAAAAATGTCCAGGTCTCCCTCACAAGATTTCTGCCCTTCAATTTCCCGAGAGACAAGCTTTTCACACACAAGTTAGCATAGTCAACACTGGCACTAATGTGCTGACACTTCTTTAGGAAATATGCTACAGGCAAAATATTTGCAACTTGGCAATCTTTACGTGTTTTAATTTATTACCAGCTAACACACACTTTCAATCACTAATTTGGATATTTGAAAAAATAATTAAACATTTAGGGAAACATCCTCCCTCCTGCTTCTCCAGCATCAGAATCAAATACTTCTCTCTGCTTCCTACTCTCAAGTACCTTGTTTTAATTTGGTTCCTCCCAACTACTTCAGTGAGGCAATGGGCTGTGCAGGAGGTTGGGGTGAGCTGCAGAAGGGTTTATTTCTGCTGCTCCTTGCTTATTCTTTGCTTTCCTCCATTGCTCCTTACTTTTCTTTTGCCCATGGGGTGCAGCCCTTGGGGCGTCCCTGCCCCAGCAGGAGCTGCCCGAGGGCTGCGCTCCCTCAGGATGTGCACATCTGGCATGTTTTTACATTTAGAACTGGATATTCTCCTGTTGTTTTCCCAACTACACATTTCCACAGGAAAGCAGGCTACACTGAAGGCCTTAAGAACCCTGCAAAAGTTATGTGGAAGGGTCGATATATTTACTGTCCTTGGCTATACATCTCTTGTCAAAGATAAATAAATAAATAGTTATTTCCATAGTGCTACTGGGAGCATATCCCACATAATATCTGATAATTTTGGAGTTTTGTTAATATCTTGTATATTTAAAACAAGGAAACTACAGACCACAACATTTTTTAAATAAGAAAAAACAGCTAAACACATTACTTGTTTTAGACCAATAACCACATATGGACGAAACACATTGTACTCCGCTGTCCCTCATTAGATGAGCAATAAATTAAACCTATGCATTTCAAGGCATGTCTTAGTTCTCTACTAAGTAAGTGATGGAATCACATAGAATTATATGAAAAGGCAGGAGCCTCAGGAGGTCTCTAGACTGACCTCCTGCTGGGAGCAGGGTGAGCTGAGAGGCCAGACCAGGTTACATGGGGCTTTATCCAGCCGAGTGTTTAAAACCTCCAAGTCATTTTTCTTCAGGATTGCAGAAGCCTTCTAACTATACATAAAGTTATGGAACACATTAAGTGCAGCACAAAAATTCAGCTGCATCAGTTAGACCATATGTAAATATCTGTCTGTGCTTTATTGCTAATTTACTATGCAAATATAGAAACCCTGTCACTATAAAAATATGCTTGACTGAAGGAACCTCTCAACAAGCCTTGCCATTCTGTTAAGTAATTAAAGTCCATATTGGGATTGTTTAATGAAATACAGCACAATCAACTGGTAAAATTCCCTTATATTACTATTCATGCTTATACTAGAAAGCACCATGTGGAATTAAACTGTAATTGATTCTTGAAAGAACACTTGTTCAATATCATTACATTGCTGTTGGGTGTGTAGCACTGCTTCATGGAAGCAAAGCTCAAAAACTCTTGTGTAACTGATGACAAATAAGCTATCCCATGTTATTGCCCTTCATGTTTTATGTGCCATTACATTGCTAGAATAAAAAGGGTAGGGTAAGAATATACCACAAATAAGATTCAGAAATCTTTGCAAGGAGAAATTACGATCTCAGAAGGATGAGGTTAAAAAAGAACAAAGCAAGTTTAGATAGAAAAAGAAGAAGAAAAATATATACATTAAAAATATATATAAATAAAAAGAAAAAATTGTGTACTTACTTTTGGCAATGCGTATTTTGGCAACTTCATCTGTACAAAGCCATTGCGACGGTAAGACACATAATACTTTGTCCGATTTGCTGTTGTTGTCTATACAAAGGCAAAATAGAACCCTGTGATAGATTATCTTAAATCTCAACAGTCTATGATAGAAGACTATTTTTTTTAACCTGCAACTGAAATATGTAGCTATTACTTCTACTGTATGTGATTAATAAATTGTGAGGAAAATAGTCTCAAAATAGACTCAAACTCTTATGCTCTCCCCTTCTTTAGGAAGAAAAAAAAGTTATTTAGATCCTTCTTATTAGCATTTCATCTGTCTTGGGTGATATCTGAGACATTGACACTGTCCCCAGGATTAGTTTTATGTAAAATCCTCAGGAGCTCATGAAGATTTTCACCAAAGAAAGCCGACGGAAACATGCATTGAAAGGAACACTGCAGTACAACTACTACCCAGCAGCCACGTTCGCCTCTTTGTAACAGCAGGTACACTGGTCATTTTAAGACTTTTACCATATTTGCAAAAAAACCAAATGCAAACATTGTTCTAAACTATCAAGAGGAAGATTCTAAATAAACATCAACGAAAATACTCAACTAACAGCCTCCCTAGTTTTTTTCCAGTCAGTAATGCAACACCAAAATCTGTGCTAATACATAAATCAGCACATTTCCAACCAAGCCTCTTGAGCACCATCAGATTATTTTAGCAAAGGTTTTAGCCTTTGGTAAATAATATTTCACATTTTTTCCATGTTTTTCCCCCCAGAAGATCAGCAAGGTAACAGCTATTCAGTTATTTTCACAAAGTTTATATAGAGTGGCTGCTTTGCAGGAATGGAGTGGTCAAAAAAGAAAATGGTAGAAGTGAAATGAAATGTGGAAAACTTTTCTCTGGTTGTGCACAACAAACTGAATTGTGGAACAGAAGCACAGACAGGCTCATCTTCTTTCTTTGACTGAGGAAATCCATTTAAAATCCTATCCCTATCTCACTGTTTTTCTCCTCAACTTTTGTGCTTAAAAAGGGAACCTGATTTGGAGAACAGCCTCTCCTGAAGGATGCAAACTTGGCTCTGTAGAAATAGAGTTGATGCATGACAGCAGGTCCACAGGTCCACCTGCCTGAATATTTTAAAGAAACCAAAGCATTTAACATTATAATCATTTCCACACTTTCTTTAAACCAATTGCTTTTTTGTGGTTGAAAGAACGGAATGCCCTTTAGGAATGTGATTTGTTAAACGATGGATTAAACCAAAAACCTCACCATTTATTTAATTAGTGTTAAATAGCACTTATCCATCTTTTCATAGCCTTCATGTTCATTATGCATTTCTTTCATGTCATTCATTTTAAATGCCTGAAGTTGATGCAAGGCAGCAGAGAATCGGAGTTGAAGCAGCACGCCTCACTGACATTAAAGACTGGTCTATGCTTAAAAACAGTGTTCAAACTTTAATCCTCCTACTAAAATCACCTCTGAACCTGACTGTCAGTGCAAACTGGGAAAGAAATGAGTATCAGAAAGTTCCTGATCTTTGTGGATATAGACACACTAAAGAAATGGAGTTGAGACTTCCTCTGTGATGATAAAAGATTTAGGCCAGGATTAGCAGTGGAGACCTGCAATGCTTTGATTAACAGATGCACAGCTATGGGGATCTGAGTGACGCCAGGAGCAATAAGTCTCAAACTGTCCCCTCTTTTTGCATAGATAATTCTGCCCCATCTTCTTTCTGACAGATATTGCTGTGATATTAAGAGGAGCCCCTGGTCTGATTCTAACTTGTATAGTAATATTCTAAGTTATATAGCAATATTTTAGTCTAGCGATGAAAGAATTTCCACGCTGTTTCAGAAGTAGGCTGTTGCTCAGATGTGCAGCTGCTGTGTGGTTTCTCTGGAACAGGTACATAGTGTCCTGCATCACACCTCAGGGGTGGCTGCACTTCAGATGTGACTACAGAATCCCAGAGTTACCTTCCATCGTCCACTAATATCAATATGGCTAACTGTAAACTAACTTAGTAATAACAGAGGTTTGTACTATATACTGTGATTTACTGCAGATAAGCCTAAAAGGAAAAGGAGATGTTTACCCTTTTTATGGAATACAAGCACATCTCATCTACTGGCATTGACATGTCTCACATCTACAGAGGCTACATTAACAATGGCATCATTTTACTAGTAGCAACTGTCTATTACTTTATGTGTCCATTTCTAGGTTGCACTTCGATTTTGTATCTGCCCATGCCTGGCATGAGATAGAACAACAGCTCAAGATGCAATTATACAAGAAGGCTGTCTAAACAAAACACCTGAAGAGGAAGCAGCCAGTGTTTTGCTGAGCACAGCAGTCTGGAAGTTCACATGGTGAGAAGCACTTCTCACCATCTACACACCATGAAATGGATTTTATAGTTTGCCTGGGGGGAGCTGCAGATAATATACCTTTGACTAAAACGAGTGCTATGAGTGCTAGACCTGAGCTGAAAAATGCCTACTTTAATTGAAAACTTCTTTCACAAATCTATTTTCCTGTTTCTTTGTGGTGCTAAATGTTCTAAGGCATGTAGGCCCTTGAAACCGCTGCATCAAAAAAGAGAAGGAAAGATATTTTGTGTTATTAATTTACAAATCCTTTTGGAAGAAACAGCCACAAGGGTAGAAAGCTGCAAAGAAGCCAATCTGATGTACACCAATGCAGCGGCGGGGAGACTTGTCCATTGGCATGATATTGCTTTTCCTGCAAAAGCCAATAAATAGACAAGCCTTTCAACAAACAAATCATATCAAAGTGTGCTGGTTTGACCAAAAATTGGTTAATTTTCTTTGTGCAGTTAGAAACCTTTCTTTTTCATAGCTAGCACACTCATTATTTGGACTTAGTTTGAGAACAAGCAGATAACACCCCAGCACAGAGTTAATGTTTTTAATTGCTCTGGTCTGAGAGCCAAGGACACTCTGAGCGCTCTGCCCACAGGTGTGAGACAGTGAGGAAGGGGGGCAGAGATGGGGCAGAGCTTGACTGACATCCAGATTGATCAATAATAGTATTCCATTGCATTAGCATCATGCTAATTATTTAAGGAGAGTTGGGACCTTCCGGTTCTGCTCTTCTGCTGTTCTCGCTCTTGCTCTCTCTGGGGCGCAGCCGGGGGACGTCTGTGCGGGATGTTTGCTGTTTTGCAGAGGCCTCTGTTTCCTAGGAATGGCTGCTCAGCGTGTTCTGTGAGGAATTGCCTTGAGTATCTTTTATTTCAATTATATATATATACTAGTAGAGTATAAATATTTTGATATTTTATTAAACCGTGTTTATCTCAATCCAAGTTTCTCCCTTCCCTTTGATTCTCTCCCCTACCGGGGCAGGAGGCTGAGGGGGGAGGAGAGGGGGCAAGTGAGCGGCTATCATGGTTTTATTGCTAGCTCGGGTTAAACCATGACACAAAGCAAAAGAAAAATGACAGCCAGCCACTGAAGAAAGCACAAGCAACGTCCCTAGTAAAATCTTAAAAAACAAGGAAGCCATAACTGAGAAGTTTGCAGCTCTGATAGATTCAAATCACAACCCATTCCAAGCACATAAACCGAAATTTTCAAGTATGCTCGAGCTGCATTGGTGTCATAAGGCTGATGGAGTTCTAGCCCAGGTTTCTGCACACAGGTCTTCTAGTTTGGGAATGAAATAACCCCAATGTAATTTGGACCACCACAAGTTGTAGAAAAGTGTTTATGGACATGGTTTAGTGGTGGACCTGGCAGCGTTAGGTTTACAGTTGGGCTTGGTGATCTTAAGGGTTTTTTCCAACCCAAATGATTCTATGAGTCTTCTAAATTGCTGAAGCTCCCCAGCTATGGTCATTTCAACCCTTTTGCTTCCCAAGCACAGCCATATAAGTTCTTTCCCAGCAAAACCTCTTCAAAGGAGAATCCACATGAAAAAGCTGAGCCACTACTCTGTCAGCGGCTTTCTTTGGATGCTCTTCTCAGGGAAGCTTTTTGTGCTACGGAGGTACTGGAAAGAACCCAGAAGAGGCTGTAAGCATAAAAACAAAAGGGTTGCATTTTGCCTAACACACGAGTTTTATAAAAAGTTACTTGGAACCACACAATCCACTTGAAAATTTTCATATAATTAAAGCTAGATCAGACAGATAAAGTAACGCTTTGTTCCATGTAAAAAATCATAAATTATCATTCATGCTCTGGAACAGGTTTCTCCATACATCCAAAGTACAGTGTTGCTGCACTGTTTAAAATTTTACTTGTGAATATGAAAATGGGCTGTGTCTCCAGAAAGTGGCAATACCTGAAGAAATATGTAGTCATCCTGCACAGTCAGAGAATCCCGGTCAGTGCCACCAGCAAACTGGACTGTCATTGTCTTATCAGAGCAATTTTGAATCTGGCAAGTGATGTAGCGATAACCTGAGGGAAGAGAGACAGAAACATATGACAGGACTATCAAGACAAAAAGAAGCAAGTGGTATAAAATGGTATTCGTGTAGTGAAAGCTCTGCCTTTGCTAGGTGAGTTAGTTGTAAAATTATTATATTAAACTCTCATACAAGAGTTTTTCAGTCTCCAATGTACTCGGAATATATTAACTGCTTACAGTTCATATCATTCCCAGAAGGCAGCCTGTTATTATCCAAATTCTGCTGGTCCAGAGAGATTAGGGGTTAGATGAATGAGACATTCATGGGTGGGGATAATAGAAGGAGCCTCTTTTCTCACTTAACCTATGCACAGAGACAAATTATTCACATGGAGAAATGGCAGCCTGACACAACATAACTGAAATCAATAGATCAGCCCTGGTATAAAATTGTGCTGGGTGAGAAGAGAATCAGACTCCGTTTAATAGACAGCGTGCAGAATTTTAAAGGCTATTTTCAAAGCTCTATAGGAAAGTTAAGACATGCTATTAACACACTATTGGAACTGCTCTGTTGGGGCAAGACTTCTATACTCAGAGTTAATACCCTGCTGAAAAAGCCTAGAGTGATTTACATCAGTGGAGGCTGCGGCCTTTCTATTCCTCTCCCGTGAACAACGGGCAAGGAAAATCCTCTCTGCCTGGGCTGTTAGAACAACATCACTGCGGTTTTGATGCAGTCTGCTTTATCAGTGAGATGATGGTAACACCTTATACCAACTGTGGCCCAAAGACCTCCTGGTTTCAAGGCCTTGTACAGCTCACCCTTCCTCACAAGCTTTTGAGCACAAAGTATTTGAGTGACTGTCCCAAGTGCAGTGAGAAAAATTTTATACGCACAATCCTGTGTCCAGATCACCAATTTTCAACACGCTCCAGATACAGTATGAAAATCCAAACAACGCACCCCATGCACATCCTTCACTACTTTCGCAGTGTGACAGAAAACGCATTTCACACTTTATGGCTTTCAATTAGAAAAGGTCAAACCAGTATACTAGATACAAATATTTGTTTTAAAATCTGGATCTGTTTAAGAGGCAGTTAGAGTCAATCCAAGTTCTCCTGCTGATGTCCAAATCATCACCAGAAGGATATTAGAGCAAGCACAGCAATGGGCCATAGAAAGGTCTTGCTGCTATTCATCATTTACATAACTAGCATTACAGTTCTATATTAGATAGGTAGCACAGAGATGCTGTTTCCACTCAATGGCAATGCTTGTACTGACCGTAAGTGCAAAAAGTTTTTTGAGAACCCAGCCAGGAGCTATTTAATGAGAGTGTTACTTTGGTTTTTGTTTCTGTTATTTATTTATTTATTAATAAATAAATGAATAAATAAATAAATAATCTTTCCATCCAGCCCCTGAAGAATTTTCTTACACTGTTTCTAACAGAGCAGTTGATGGGGTTGTGTAGGGCTCACCAAGTCTCAGAAATCTCACTGCTAAACGATTTACAAACTTTGTCACCCAGGCAACTTCGATTTTTAATAGGGCTGAAAAAAAGAAAAGCTACTTGATAGGGGAAAGTCAAACTGTGCATTCTTTACAACTCATTTCTAAGACTGCAGAGGAACTTCGATGATCCGATTCAAGGAATTATATTTCAAGAGTGCAATTTGTAACAAGAAACTATACCAGCTTTTGGTGACTCTAGTACAGCACATCCTGACTGCTAATCTGCTTTTTCATTTATTTTCCTTTTGAAGTTGCAAAGTATACTGGATATCCTAACATGATGAAATTCTGAGAAAGGGTGGTTAGTGCAGCAGGACTGACATATGGAACGGTTCACTTTAACAGACACTTACCCAGCATTAATGTTGCATTGCCAGTTTTATTTGCAAATCAGGAAAAAATGTTCGATGTTTAACTGCCAGAATAAATTGCACTATCAATGGACATTTTCAATGGAGCATAGCATCTTGACATCAATTCGTTTTAGAGTGGAAAACAAGTACATTTTAAATTATACTGTATTTTTATATAACAGGACAGCTTTGCTGACTACAGATAAACACAGAAAGAATTTGACTTGCACAGTTTCTCTTCTGCCTAGTTTTAAAAACAATCCCAAAAGTACTCTCTAAAACAAAGAGAAATGTCTATACACTAGGGTATCAATTGATAACATTTCATTTGCATACCTCCACTGGGGTCCTGGATTTCCATATGAACTAAATCAGGGTCTCCGTCAACTCCAGCAACAGCCCTGAGAACATAACATAATCAAGTTATGCAGAGCCAGCTACAGAATACTGAGTATGTGGATGGAAGAAAAGAGAGGATTTCATGCTAACTAGCTTTAACATTATAGCTGGGAAATTAAAATAAACCCCATTTATAATGTTCTATTACTAACACCTAGATAGAAACTATCTCTTCTGTACTTGACATGATGTTTTTCTTAAATTCCTTTAGAATCTCTTTTACTAAAATATGCATACAAATTGGATGAACTAGAGAACAGAACACAAATAGGTATGAAATTGGAAACAAAACTTCATAATCATAAGTTGATATATATACATATACACACGGATATGGACATGCTAACATGCACTGGCAAGCACTAGAGCATCTTTTTACAATTAACGTTTGACATTTGAGACTACAAGGCAGATTTAGTGCTAAAAAAGACTTAGATTCCATTCTTATTAGAAGTATCTGAAACCTGACACACGGCTTCCATAAGCCATTAATATTAATATGTCTTTGGTTAGTATATTCAAGAAAAAAGGAGATTCCACTTTCACAAAGGAAGCAAGTGGAAAATAATTTTGAGAAGAACATCCTGAGAAAGAAATTCAGTCAGAATTGATCAAGGTGTACTTTAACTTTGAAAAGGTGTAATGGAAATACGGGCTGACTTTCTCTTAATATCTCTCTAATGTGCTCAGGCAAAGGCTGAGTTTTCTACCCTCAGGGCTTCCATCCCAATCTGGGATTGGCAGCCCCAGCTGTTCTTTTTTCTGGCCCTTCCATTGCCATTACTCAGGCAGATTCTGCAGAGAAAGCTTTGAGCCGATAGTTGTGCTGTCACTAAGCAAAGCAGAATCCAGCCCCAGTCCCAGAGCTACGCTGCTCTTCACAAGGCTCTTCACTGGCACGGTAAGAGTCCATCAAGTCAGCAGATGTGAGCTGAAGACACTCAAAGGAGATACATTGAGTGATAAAGTGCAGCTGGATGCGGATATTAAAAACGCCCACTAAAATACTTCAGAGAAAATTATCATTTTAATACAATTATTAATAATCAAATGCAATAAAGTTATACTTTGGATTGAAATTACATCATTGTTTAATGATTTTAATAGCATTGATTTATGAGGAGTGGTTAAAACTCAGACTTGGTAATTGGTGGCTCCTTGGGAACATAGGCCAGGGGAAGAGACTGGATGATTTCCACTGCTGTGTAATAACCAGAAATAATCACATATGCTGTTTTTCTGTAACAAGATAAATGATCAGTCCAAAGAAGGAAGGGCTGGGGGGAGGCATGAGTCCTCACCAAGCCATGAGATATGAAAGAAATTTCTAGTGGGGCTTTTTCAGTAAATGCAGGGAAAAATCTTGTGTTTACTAAGAAACTGGTCTCTGAAACACAAACTACTCTAGCATTTTGGAGGCAACACACTAAGTCAGAGAAGATGTTATACTCACTGAGATGTGATAAGAACATATATAAACAGAGGGAAGTCATCTGTGAACTTTTTTGCTGTGTGCGCTGTATCTAATTTTTTAGATATGCATAACACCAAATAAAACCTGCTATCAACTCTGCAGTCAGCTTTTTGAAAGAAAGAAAAAATGCTTACTGAATATTTTACTTTTTTTTTTCTTTTTGTGATGGGCCTCATACAGCTGAACCACAAACTAACATAAACTTTAGGGTTGAAATTTTCTGAAGCTCAGCCTGACATGATGGTCAACATCAATAACACAAATTTAGTTTTAAAGTACTTTTGAAACCACCTCTTCTGTATCTAATTTATCACACACAATTTCATAAGCATGGTTTCAAATATTTGTCAATATCTTTACCTTCTTGTATTTCTTTCAACACTTCAGAAGTGACAATGATCTTATGTCCAACACCTTCCTCCTAACAGCTGGCATAAGCAGCCTCTAATCTTGTTTCCAGTGATTTTAGCTGATCTGTTTTAATGAACAATGCATGGACACACAAAATAAAAGTTGCCAACCCAGACTACTTTTCTACTTTAGACTTTTGAGTAGATGTGAATAAATCACAAGGAAGGTGTTTTGTTTTTTTTTTTTAAGCCCAGTCAGGAAAATGTAATACCTCTTTCCCTCTGAAGTTCTGACATTTCCCCTACCCCTTCTTTTAAAATTACCCTTATTAACGAGAAGAACAGTTACTTCCAAAAGGTAAGTCCTCTGTTCCTTAAACCAGCTGGATCACCTCTCACAGTGTCCACTGACTACAAAGACAGTTTAGGATGACAGCTCCATGCTGCAGTTTGACAAGCATTTCTCCTCATTGCTCTGCCAGATGAAGCTGCTCCATTCCGTGTCCCCAGTCTCCCCTTTCCTCCATCACCTCAGACCTTCCACTGAATGTGTCAGGTACCTGTGTTGGGAATTGCATAATTTAAAGGTGACCTTATAAAAGCCTAAGCCACAAGGCTGTCAAAAGAAACTATCATCAAGCTACACCTGTAGATCTCTAGACAAGTCTGACAGGTGAGATGCACCTTTTAAGTGCAGAGTTTACCCATTCTGGCACAAATTAAGCAAGCGGAACATTTCAAAAACATGGGTTGTGTATTTCATTAGTCTAACTGTACAGATGAGCTGTAACAGCAGAGACTTGTTTACTCATGGAAGACTTTACACCCTCGAAATCTACTTCTGAATGTCAGCTATAGAACACAGTTTCCCAGCTCTGGAGTTCCTTTACCCAGCTTTACAAACACTTAGTAACAGTTCTTTCTTCTTTCATTGAAAAAAAGACCTCATCTACTATGGCTGCTAAGAAAATCTTCAGCACACAGTATAACTAATGCAGAGAACTTAAAGCTATATCCCTGAAGAATAAACTAATCTACTCATTTCAGTGGACTCCTCTGCCAACAGTACTTTAAAAAGCAATACTGTTATTCTACTTGTGCTTAAATCATAAACCAACAGAAAAATCGTATGACCCAATAGAGGCTGAACACATTCTAGGTCCCTCTGCCCATGCAATATAGCTTTCTTGAAATGATGGGCAATGTACATACAGAACACATACAGTAAAGGATCCACTTTAAAGGAACTCTCAATTATATCTTTTTTCATATTGAGGGAGAAATGCAAGATTGTTTGTTTGTTTTTTTTTCCATTTTAATTTACAAACTTACTACCACCACAACATAAATGTGTTGTACCAGTGCAAAGGATTGTGTCTACACATCCATTCACAAGCACAGCTTACTGTTCCTCAGCTGGCTTTAGGATAGGACCTCTTCTGTCTTATAAAGCAGTTTGGTTAGAAGTCCCTTACTTTTCTTCTCACAGTAGTATGCAATGAAAATGTTCATATCTCAGCAGTTTGGGACCATTTCTTTGTTTATTTGTTTTACTTGGGTAAAAAAGGACTCACCACTGAATGTGTGGTTTTCCGGTTCGAGTTGTTTTAGCATTTTACATTCAACTGTTAAAATTCCACTGAAAATTCAGACTAATTTTAGATCAGACAAGTCTTCCTCTAGGAAAATAAATATCTCCTTGACCATGTATACCATGCTAGATAAACTAAGTGCAACACGCCAGTACTTCAGATCACATAACAATGTGGTTACAACACTTCAGAATTAAAATAGCCTGACTTGATTGTAAAGTGGTGTAAATACAGGCAGCCTCAATATGCTTCTCCCCTTTCCTGTGAACATAAGTTCCCACCGTCTCCCTTGTACTTGTCTGACACCATGTTGACCCTCTTGGGAAAACTAGTCATGTAGAGTGTCATTTTAAAACTTTCTGGAGGGATTACTTTTCTGTTTCTTAACTCACCAGATCGAGCTGGCAGTTAAGCATCAATCTTGTGGAAGAAAAATAGCAAAATACCCCCCGTTTTGGTGGTGCAGAGGTGAAATTGCCCCGACCCCGGTGCAGCCTTTGTGCATATCTAACCTCATTCCCTAGAGGTGTTTAAAAGGCATTTAGACGAGGTTCGTAGGGACATGGTTTAATGCTGGAGTTAGGTTAGGTTATGTTTGGACTTGATGATCCTGAGGGTCTCTTCCAACTGAAATGATTCTGTGATTCTATGATTTATGTCATGAAGCTGCGTCTAATAAAACACTATGAGAAGCAGAGGGAAATCAGGGCACTTTTGTTTCCATTCAGGCCTGAATTTGGCATCCCGAGGGACACCAGAGCTCTTTCTTATGCTTATACTTTTTTGGAATTTAGGGAAGTTCTCCTGAAAGATTAGCTGTTGTATGACCTAATTCTTCACATCTCTGCATTAGTGCTCTGCCAGGTAATTCCACTAACCTTAACAGCATTACATCAGCATGAAAATGGGGTAATGAAGGGGACTAACAAGCCCTCTGCATCTGCCTTGGTCTCTGTATAAATGTATGCTCCATGATATAACCACTAGGTACTTTATACTCTTAAATAACCATGCCAAATAACAGAAAGTTCTAAATTCTTAGAATATAAGTTATCTCCAGCTATGAGACCTTCAGCATTATTTTAATAATAATCTTTCTTTTACTCAGCTACCTCTGTCCTTCACAAACTGCTCCAGTATTTTCTTACTCTAGTTGTATGCACTATTAGAAAAACACCAACACACACCTGAAATTTGATATTTATATAATATACATAAACAAAAATGACCACAGACGTGTAACACTACGCATCTCAAAATGTGAATCATAAGCATGAACCCTTCTTATGATAGTTATGATTCATATTTTACTTCAAGCAGGAAACTCTTGTTTCCAGTAGTCTGGGCTCATTTTGTAGGGGAGCAGTTGTCTGCAAACACTAATCCACACAGCAGAGCTGGAGTGGCTCATCAATGCCAGGGGTTGACCTTGGCTGGCCACCAGGTTCCCAGCAAGCTGCTCTATCGCTCCGCCTTCTTAACAGGGCAAGGGGGGAAAATAAGATGAAAAGCTTGTGGGTTGAGATAAGGAATGAAAGATTGTTCACCAATTACTGTCACAGGCAAAACAAGACTTGACTTGTGAAAGATTAATTTATTGCCAATTAATAACAGAAGAGTGAGAAACAAAACCCAAAACTAAAGAAAAAAACCTCCTTCTCAGACTCAGCTTCATTCCTTGACTCTTCCACCTTCTCCCCCTGAGCAGCACAGGGGGATGGGGAATGGGTGTTGTCAGTTCATCACACATTGTCTCTACTGCTCCTCCGTCCTCTCACTCTTCCCTGCTCCAGTATGGGCTCCCTCCCATGAACTTCTCCAATGCGAGTCCTTCCCATGGGCTGCAGTCCTTCAGGAACAGACTGCTCCAGCGTGGGTCCCCCTGGGTCACAAGTCCTGCCAGCAAACCTGCTACAGCATGACCTCCTCTCTCCATGGGTCCACAGGTCCTGCCAGGAGCCTGCTCCAGTGTGGGGTCTCCAAGAGGTCACAGCCTCCTTCAGGTGCATCAACCTGCTCTGGTGTGGAGTCCTCCGTGGGCTGCAGGTGGAGATCTGCTCCAACAAGGATGTCCATGGGCTGCAGAAGGACAGCTGGCCTCAGCACTCTCTGTACCATGGGCTGCAGGGGAATCCCTACTCTGGTTGCTGGAGCACACCCTGCCCATCCTCCTTCACTGACCTTGGTGTCTGCAGGGCTGTTGCTCTCATGTTTTCTCCTCTGTCCTTCTCTGTTGCGCAGCTTTTTTCCATTTTCTTAAATATGTTATCAGAGAGATGCCACAAGCATCACCCATGGGCTCAGCTTTGGCCAGCGGTGGGTCTGTCTTGGAGCCGGCTGGAACTGGCTCTGTGCAACATGGGGGCAGCTCCTGGTCTCTTCTCACAGAGGCCCTGAATGCCCGGGCCAGCAAACCTTGCCACATAAAGACTGTACAGTCATACACATCACCACACAGATTGAAATAGAAACAAACGCCATCACAAGTGATTAAGTCAAAAGTAAGAATGACTGCCCACACAGATTCTTGGCTTCCCACACAAGAGCCATTCACACAAAATTCCATGTTAAAGACTCAGTGAAATCCTCTTTGCATTTCTCTCTCCTCGAGGCATAACGTCTCTGAATTCCCTCTTTCACCTGACACTTGAATAGCCAGGAACCTGCTACACTTGACGTTAATGGGTATGGCTGTGATTGATTATTCGTGTGGGATTTCATTATGAGAATAGAACTTCAAAATGCCTGAGAGCAACTGCTCCACCCAAATAAACTCATCATTTTTTATTTTTCTGTTCTCACCTCTCATGAAAATGGAGAACCCATAGCTAAAAATAAGAGTAACAGACACCCACAGCATAGGACCCACATGTCCTAGTGAGTTGAGGGTGAAGCATTTCTGAGTCTCAAGACAACAGTCATAAAGGAAAGGTGCTGGGCCTAATTCTCTCATAATTACCAATTCACGACTTACTGTCCTGGGGTCAGTTTGTGCTGCTGTAGACAGCTGATTCACAATCTATTCTTTGCTTATGTATTACTAAGCTCTATTTTGAGAAATCAAAAGGAACTTAACTGGTGCATAAGCCTTGGGGACTGAGAGAACAGAAGCAGAGCCGGTGGAATCCCAAACTGCACTACTCTCTCCTTCTCAAGGATTACCACATAACACACTATTCTTTTTTAAAAATGGGCTTGATATATAAAATCAATTACATACCATGTGATGTGTGGGTGCTTAATGTTTGCCTGGGATAGGTCATATAATTCTATTTCTAAAGCAATACCTTTGCATTCCCTCCTACCAATACACTAAGAACCGGAAAAATTACCTATAAAGGTTGAGCACAATGACATCCCCTAAACAGAAAGCATCACACTGGGGCAATACTGCATGGCCAGTTGCAGTTTATATGCAGCAGTAAAACTGATCACAAAATTTCTTAATTTTAAAGCACAAGAATGTGCTCAAAATTAAAACTTTTCACATTAAATAAAAAAGGACTTGAACATTCCTAGCTAGTGTTTATACAGAAAAAAAATCTAAATGTTGAAAAAACATAAAAAATTAGTTTTGAATTGCAGTGTGACTTAGTATCAATTCTATTAAGTTAATTTCAAATCCGCATTTCATGATTTTCCTTTGAATAATTATAAAAAGTTTTAAGTTAACAATGTCAGAACATTTATTGTCAGTATTTCCATTTTTTTATAAACAGGGTGGGTTTTTTGTTGTTGTTGTTGTTGTTTTCTATATTTTGATTTTTTCACTTCAACTTGGATGAGAAAACAATCAAAGAAAAACAAAGACATTTCTAGAATACATCTGTTTTGCAACCACCTTTATATCTCTCTGTAGCCTTAGAGCTGTTATGTTTTTAGAACAGACTAGACAAAAATATTTCAAGTTGGAAGGGACCTAAAATGATAATCTAGTCCAACTGCCTGGCAACTTTAGGGCTGACCAAAAGTCCAAGCATTTTATTAAGGGCATTGTCCAAATGCCTCTTAAACACTGACAGACTTGGATCATCCCTAGGAAGCCTGTGTTGTCTCCTAAGATGCTAACAGAAGAAAAATAGCTATGAAAGATTAGTCAACTCTTCTTTCCCAAAGAATAAATGAAACAAATTGGGAAAACAGCTGTGAGGGGTAAGAAAATGCCACACTATATCACAGATGGGAAGAAAATATTCTTGTGTTCCTAAAATAGAGATGGTAGCATACACTCTCTACTGATATGAATCATCTTTCCATTAGTTCCACTATCATGAAAGACAAATTTCATATATTAAATCTGCAAAGAGACTTAAGGGATGGTCCAAAACACTTCAAAAAACAAATAAAGCCTAGAATGTTATTTTAATATATTGCTTATAAACCTACAGGAATATATCTGCACATAAATAGTTTAAAATACTCAGTCCCTACTGACCTTCCCTTAGTACAAATACATAAGATATGCCATTAAATTAATTGCATTCAGGTTTTCATTTAGTAAAAAAAAGCTGCTTCAGGAAATGCAGAAAGATCTGGCTGCTGCTGCAGGCACAGAAAAAAAAATTGTTTTTACAAAGCACAGGAAAATATTATGGCTGATAATATTTGCATTTATCAGGCTGAAATAAAAATTAGCCTATATTATCAACTTCAGTGGTAGTGCTGAACTGAAATAAAAAAAGAAACATCTGCTGAAGATCTGCCCAGTCAAATGTTCCTGACACAACCAGTCAGTATCAGCAAGACACTTGCCCTCATTTACAGAGAGATGTACAATTAGTTTGAATTAATTTCACCTATCTTTAACACAGCAGATACTATATATTGCCAAGAAAACAGTACTGGATTTAGTGTCCTAATAGTCGAGGTATGACAAAGCCCATATTCTAACATCTGTTGAAAACTACTACACAAATACATTTTCTATCCAGCACTTGGATAACTCAGGTGATGAAGGCCATAAAGCAGTGGAGAGTTTCATACAATGACAGAGAAACTCCCACTGGGAATCCAACATGTCCAACCCTCCACTCGCAGCAGATTCTTATAAAACGCAATGTCCCATATGATATTAGAAGTAAAATATATTTATAAATCTTCATTTCTGTGGAAGTTTAATAGAAGGATCATTTGGTACTCATGAGGCACTAAAATTCTGCTCCCAAATCCTTGCTGTTGCTGGTTCTTGAGAGAAACCAGAATGGTCTATATACAGAAAAGGGGAAACGAAAGCCTTGAAAATACTTCTAATTGTTATGAATGTACAGACTCGTAAAATTTATTATTCTTATCTGAGAGGAGTGTGACGTTTATGAACAACTGTGACTTTGAAGTACTGCATGGGAGTTATTCCTATCAAAGCTCCAGGACACTTCCCTGATTGTGTCTGAATGATATAAGGAAGCAAAAGGATTCATGAAACACAGCAAAATACAGACTTAATATTAAACATACAGCCGCTGGCTTTAATTCTTACATTAAAAAACAAACAAACAAATAAAACCGACAACAACAAACAATAAAAAAAAAAAAAACAACAAAAACACCACACAAAACAAACCACCAAACAAACAAACAGAAACCATTGACAGATTGAGTCAGACCAAAACTGACACGTATTTCAGCGATATGCTACCTTTTTCATAATTTAAATGTGCTAAATATACCTAGACTCAGATAAGAAAAAACATCACTAAACAAGTCGGCAAGAGAGGGGCTTCCACTGTCCTTTCTTACCTGTTAGTGGCTTTGACGGCTTTCAGACCTAATAAAATTGAAGAACTCCTTTGATTAATGATGGAGCCACATGCCCTCCTCATTTACACCCTGTATAATCTTGCTAAAGAAAAATCAGTCATAAGGCAGATGTGACATTTCTGACCCACTGTATTACTTCTAAATCATTATACTCTTTCACGTGGTAGTTAAGACCTGCAAAGTGTATTGTCCGTGAAACTCCAGCTGCTGTGCAGAAATAAGTTCTTCAATAAGGCTACATTTTGCAGGAGCAAGTGAGCAGCAAGTGTCAGGCTGATTCAAGTATTTCAGCAGAAAAGGCTGAGACAAACTGAAGTAAATCAGATGGGTGTTACTACAAACCGACTGCAGGCTGGGGTTTTTTTAAAGTATGGACTGTAAGTAGGTTTCAGATGGAAAATGACACACTTGGAAATGTGAAAAAGCTGCCTTGATATGGCCAGAGATAATCACACCAAGAGGGCAGCAAGGCAGGTTAGGCCTTGTGCTCCCAGATCCCTCAAGCAGGCTTTGATCTGTGGATGGACAACATCCCCCTGGGTCAGGTTCAGCCGCAGCACACACACCAGCACACCTCGGTACTCGTCAAGTTACACTTTGGGCCAATGTATCTGTAGGTACCATAACATCTCTGTGTGCTTTGTAGCCTCTACACCAGTCATTTAAGCAGGTTGGGGTTTTGTTTGGTTTGTTTTTCCACAAGTATGGCTGCAATAAGTATATATTTCAACTTAAGAGAAAAGCAACTACCTGAGAAACAAGCATGACAGCATGTATGCCAAACACACCACAAATCTCGCAACCAAGACCAGGTAAATCCATTTCAAAACTGGCACTGCTACCAGCAAACCACTAGATACCGCTTAAAGCCATACATTGCTCCATAGACACATGGCTAATTGTACTTCATGTAATTGACACAGATCAGAGTCCTTCTAGAACTAAAATCAAATGACATTTAGGGAACAGAAATGTCTACCGTGCTATGACTAATCCTGTAATAAAAAATACCAATTATTGGCAATGATACAGTTATGCAGAGTATATACTTACACACTGAAGTAAAATGTGCAAGGGGGAATTCTCTGGCTTTCTCAGTAGAGACCAGATAAATGCTGAGTGTACAAATGACCATTTAAAAATGCAAAATCAATTAAAAACACTATCAAAAAATCTAAATTTTGTGTAAAAGAAGTTCTATACATTTCAAATTAATTTCCTTTGTATAAAAAACAGGTGTTGACTTATTTTGTCAACCTGCTTAAATCACTTGTTAAACGTTTTGATAGACTGCAAAATATTTGGGCTGAAAATGAAATCATTTGATATATGTGTACTCAATAGAGTCATATTTTTCACCAGTTTCCTTAATAGTCTAAGTTTATATATGGCTTCAGTTAATAAGTCTGATTCAGCCTCTCTTAAAAAATTGTTATAGATTTTTCTCTGCAAAAAGACTTCTTTCCTTTCTAAAGATCAATTTCACCAGTAAAACAAAAAGCAATTTCATTGGACATTGCAGCTGTCTTTAAATCTTGGGCTCCAGAGATCCAAACCTATAACCCTTTTAAGTGCTGACACCCGGTATAATCACTGGTGAATGAATGTGCAATAGTGGACGCAGCAACACTCAACCCGCAAAAGACACTAAAGGCTTGGGCACCTCTGGAAACAGATTTCTTGATTATAATGAGATGCTTTTGCTGATCATTTTTTATTTGGAAAATAACAGGCTACTTACCAAAAAATATGATCTTTTGAAACTCGTTCGTGCAGAAGGATCCATTTTTTCCCCAAGTCAATGGATACATAAACCTACAAAATAATAACAATAAAAATAAAATTAGATGATAGGAAATTGTTAATGATGCACATCTTCATACACAGGTCCTATGTCACTATTAAAATGACAGATTGTACACCAATTAAAAATAAAATCTTTACCAGGAACTCACCATGATGTTTTTCAGAGTAATAACCTTCCATAGACAAAATCTGTTCAAACATAACCTATAATGAACAAAACTCAATGACAATGTCTTCTTGTGAACCATGAAAACAATTCATAATTATTTTCTACCTCAGACGGTAAAAGGACACTTTTCTTCATTCACCAAATAAGCACAAATGTTCCCTATATGCTTCTAGCCTTAATTCCATCAAAAACACTTAAGACAGAAAGTCAATGGATTTTAAACTCTGCTAAAACAGCACCAAAAATATTACAGAAATGCCCAAGAGATTTGATGAGGAGAAATGTACTTTAGGGCTTGCTTCATGGATACCAGTTTGTGACCCATCAGAAATGGTCAATCAGCAGAAAGGCAGAAGGTGGCCTCATAAGATGGACATTGAGGTGCTGGAGAGAGTACAGAGGAGGCGACGAAGCTGGTGAGGGGCCTGGAGCACAAGTGTGATGAGGAGCGGCTGAGGGAACTGGGGCTGTTCAGCCTGGAGAAAAGGAGGCTGAGGGGAGACCTTATCACTGTCTGCAACTGCCTGAAAGGAGGGTGTAGCATGGAGGGTGTTGGTCTCTTCTCCCAAGTAACAACTGATAGGACAAGAGGAAATGGCCTCAAGTTGCACCAGGGGAGGTTTAGATTGGATATTAGGAAAAAAATTCTTCAAGGAAAGGGTTGTCAGGCATTGGAACAGGCTGCCCAGGGAAGTGGTGGAGTCACCATCTCTGGAGGTGTTTAAAAGGAGTTTACACAAGGTTCTTAGGGACACGGTTTAGTGCTGGAGTTAGGTTAGGTTATTGTTGGACTCGATGATCCTGAGGGTCTCTTCCAACTGAAATGATTCTGTGATTCTATGAGGAAGAGAGCTCCAGCTCTACCTTCCCTCTGAACAGTTCACCCCTGGTATAAAAGAAAATGCTAATAAGACAGATAGATATCAAGAGTGCAGATGAAAGCTGTTTTCCCCAGAAGAACATGGGATATAAAACAGCTATTAGAAAATCTCCCTCCTTCAGCATTTGCCTTTATGATGTGTTTCTTTTAGTTAAAATAGGAAATATCTACTGGACTTCTAAAAAGAGAGATTTAAGGCCCCCTGCTGTCTGTATGCATTTCTTATTTGATCCAATTTACATGTAATAGTTTCTCTCTTAATATTTCTAATAGGGAAAGGCAAGTAAAATTGATATTCTCTGATGTCAGAATAAGTCACCAGTTCAGTTGCTGATTGTTCTGGGGGAAAGTATCTTATGAGGACTTATGATAAATGGTTTTGTTTTAAAATGACAGGTTCAATGACAAATGAAAAAACAAACAAACAAAAAAAATTTCACAAAAAAGCCCCCAACAAAACCACCACCACTACCAAAAAACACACAACATTATTATATATTAAGATCTACAGAAAACCAGCAGTATTAATATGTAAAGGCTGAGATAATTTACCTCAGCATAAACTCTATGGGTAAATTTATTAAAATTCAAATTAGAGATAAAACAGTATTTCCCAGTTACTGTGCTTTTCACAATGACTGGGCTTTGTTCCACCGCATGCTCAATTAAAAAAGGTAGACCACAGTTTAGGTAAGAAACTACAAACAGGACTCGTATTGCTTGCTTCAGGCATTCACCCATCCACCCACAGACAGAAATGATCAGGGACCAAAAAGTCTCCAACCTCAGATCTAAACACATATGAACACATTCAACTTCCTTTAATAAAAAAATGAACCATTTATGTTTTGGTTTTTAACAGGCACATGTGATAAAACTATTAAATAAGATATGAGGTGAAAAGAGTTGTTATTATTATGTATTAGTGGACAGGTAAAATCTCCGGCTTCAGCAAACACATCTAATGGTTGTTATAATGTTTATTGCCATGCATGTAATAAATGTGTAGAATCACTTTTTTAAAAAAATTGAAAATGTTTTTCTCAGTTTTGCCATTTTCCATCCTTTCAGCTTCCAAAGGAACAATTAAAATCTACTGCATTCCTGTTGAGTTAAAAAAAAAAATAATCTAGAAGCATTTATATAGCCTCAGAGAATAGCTGATTGTTATTTATTATAACTGAAGCAGCCAGAAAAAGAAAGTATAGATTTGAGGCAGTAAATGGATTAATCCAACCACATTGACTGGATTTGCATTGATTTATAGTGTCAGCTAGAGGCAAGAGCTTTATTTAAACAAAATCTAGGGTTCTGAATGAAAGAGCAACGCATATTTTGCAATACAAAATAAGCCCTAAATCAAATCAGAAGTTGTGAGAAAGGCTGTGATGCTCCAGTAGACGAAGAAGCCTGATTGCTATTTATGAAGGATGTGATCTTGTACTCCTTGTATTCTCAAAACTGCCTTTTTAAAAAGTAATTTGAGTTACAGCAGGTAATGGCTTCTCCTGAGCTTTAGATTGTGTTACATCCTGATACTATTTCCTTTCAGTGAAGGTTAAGTTACTTAACTTAAATACCATCTCCCTAGGCCAAATTCAGTTCAGCACTGTCTCTCAAGACCACTGATTTTAATACAGTGACCTCTTTTTATGTCAAGTTATAATTTTGATTCTCAGCTCCTCCTTTGCCAACACCACTCCATCTTCTCCTCCCCACTAGGCCAAATATATTGGAACCTATACAAAATTTAAGCAGGTTACTGACCCAGTTATAGTGAAAAGCATCCTTCATTCCTACACATTCTAGGTAAAGATGTAGGACTTGTCCAGTCACTCTTTTGGGATCATATTGGAAGTGTGAGAAAAGTCTATCAGATTGCCTATCCCTTCCTGCTACTAATTCAGAGCTATTCTTTACTGAATATTTTATAGGTTTTTTTTGACCAGTCACATTTTAAAAGTGGCAAATTACAGTATTACTCTGTTTGGAAGATGATCCAAGTATAAATTGTATGAAAACCTCCCTATCACGCATAATTCACCAAAACACAAAGCAAATGCTTCAATTGGTGCTCTCGTCTCCTCTTTCCTGGCAAATATTTCTGACCACTTGTTGTGGTTGGCCAACTTCTTCAATGCACTTCTTTGGACTCTTAGAGTGAAAGTTTCTGCCATTTAGTTTTTCAAGACAACCGATCTTCTAACTATATACATTTCAGGAATTATATCTATCATCAGAAACAAAAGTCCAAGTAAAAAAAAGACCTTTTCATAACCTCAGGCTTTCCTGAAGTACTTTGTTTACTTAACACGCATTCAACACATTTGTAATTGTGCCTGGATTTCAAATTGAAGGTACTAACTAAAATATATCATGTAATCTGTGACTGAGTTTGGTTTGCTATCCTTTTTTATTCTAGCTCTATCCTTATTTTCAAATGCCTGTAAACTTGGTTTGAGATCAGCTATTAATTTATATATCCCAGAAAATACCTCAAAAGACAATGACTTGATATAACGTCACTGAAATCAGTGCAGGATTTGGTTGCAGCTCTCACTACTCTGACCACCTAAATATAAACCTTCTAGGAAGTCTGACAAGGGTTAACACAAACTAGAGTTTATCTAATTTCAGCTTGTAACAGGACTAACAACAGAGGTAAGTCAAGGCCACTACTAGGACCAGAATCACAGTGACCTTACAGCTGCAATTTTGGCACCGTGAAAAGGAGATGAACTACACACTTACAAAGTGTGTGCTCACTCATCACTGTTTAGTCTAACCCATTCAGAAAAATGGCTTTATAAATTAACCAGAAGAAATCTAAAAGATGGTCGAAACTTACAAACCACATGACACAACTCCCAAATCTGAAAGTGATACAAATACATTATGAGAGAGAGAATTATTTTACATTTCTACAGATTCAGCAATTCCCCAAACCCTCTTCTTCTGTAAAACTGTACAGTTTATTTTATATTACGTTATTTTACATCCCACGAATGGCCTTTGGAGGCACTATTTCAGCTTCATTAACTTTCTACTACACTATAAATTACAGAGCAATTGCTTATGGTCACTTTCTAGGGAGGAACACAGTTCAGAGACAGTATGGAACTATATTATGCAGGAGTATAAATATTACCCATATACATATCAACTGAAAATGACAGGATTGAAATTACTGTAAAAACAAAGATTTTTAGTTGCACACAATAAATATTTAAATAAGCGTCTCAAAAAACAAACATAGTTTCCTTCTGGACAATGGATATTTCATAAAACCCAACACTGCAAATGCAGTATTTTTGCACTTTACCTTGCCTTCCTTGGTATAAGCAAGTACTTTATCTTCTTCTTTTGGATGAAAAAGGAGAGTTTCCACAAAGAAAGTAATGGGTTGTTTCTGGAAAGTGGCTCCTTCATCTGTGCTTATGAAAAGACTTTGGTCACGGTCATTATGGGAAGAGCTTACAAGAATTATCTAAAAGACAAAACCAAAAACATATATTCATAAAACAGTTTTCTAACAGACAACAGCCTTATTTTTCTTGTGTAAATGTCAGATTTTGTACACAGATTACATATCAAAATTTTGTGGACAAGAAACTCAAAAGCATCTAAGGACCACAAGATCCTATTGATCTTCCTTGACCAAATCTGTGAATGTTAAATTATATAACTTCTCCTGCAAATAACATCAAACTGATCACACTCCTCATCTCTACTCAAAATGAATGCCTTGGATTTTGGTCTGCATGCAAAGTTCTTAAAGCCATATGAGAAGATGTTCAGACTAACCAAAAAAGAATTAATGCTAGTAATGACTCATTTTAGCATGTCCATATGAATACATCACTTCATCTAGTGAGGCTGTCTTTGTAAACACTAAATGTAAAAATACTCACTGCCATATCAGAAGAATGACCCAGGAGAAAGAACGAGTACATAACATCTACCCATTGCTTCACCATTCTCCTCCTGCTGACACATTTTTGATAAAACAGCAATTCACTTTGATGCAGAAAAATACGCCAATTATTTGCATTTCCTTCTCAGGTCCAGGTAATATGCTGACTCAAACAAAGTAATAGCCTGAGCTGTCTCCTTGTGTGAACATCATTTCAGGTTTTCAGAAACAAAGAAATTCTCCTCACATAATTTAATCAGAATTTCACTCTCTTTAAGTTCTCCAACTTTTGCAGTTGGCCAGAATATTATAGCATGGTTCTAAAAATTCCAATGTGAGGATCCATTTTTATTGTAATTCCAGAGCAAACAGGCCCAGTTTGCATTCAAAAGCTGCTTTTATCAACTGACACCCTACAAACAAAACATGGATTTTCAAAGCCCAGCTGGGCTCTATTTGGCTCACACTTTAAAAAACATTTTAAAAAATTATGAATTCAAAATGTGTTTATAATTTTCAGCAAATGATGCAGAAGATACGACACAATCCTGACCACTGTGATACAGTGACTGTAAATTGCTTACAGAGATAAATGGCACCGAAATATGCAAACGGAATTGCAATCACGTGAATACGGAGAAAGGAATATATTAGACAAAACAGTACAATTTTTATGTTGTCACTTTTTAAGAGCAAAGCTGAAGTTAAAAACTTGAAATTTCTAATGAATTTGACAGATATGACAGGTGGACTGAGTTTCTACTGCAATTGCTCTTGGGGGAAAAACCATAAACACAACATTTATAGATGCTCTAATTTGACAGGTTACTTAAGCATGTGCACTTATACTTGAAGCACATACACAGTTGTGCTAATTTCCACATAGCTTTCATGTACTTAAAATGGGACACATATTGATGTACATTGTTGAACAAGAGAGAGAACTGCACATACTTGGCACGTGGCTGAAACCTCAGACTAAAGTATATATTAAGCCAAACCTTATGAGATGAGTTGTGCAGTTACATCAGTTAGAAGAGCAAGATAATAGCCCATAACGTTGCTATGACCTTGCAATTTTTTTAATGCTATACAATACCCAAGCCTAGGAAAGTGTGTCATTTTTATTAGAAAGCCTCTATAAGTGACACCTTCACAAATGCCATCTCTTATTCCTACTGTATCCAATGGCTGCCTGTCTCTTGGAAAACTCTTCAAACAGCATCTCTTTAATGTATTACTATATACACTCCAAGTATGCTGCTGGTGACCTAGATATAGTGTTCGAAGATTCTTGTAACACTCTCATTTGGCAGATTTTCTGCAGAGGTCACGACACCAACCTAAAATTGAACGTGCTGTCACAGTATTTATGCCCAGGATGGAGATCTGTACTTCCCTTGCCACACCACCATCTACAACTCAGGCTCAAAACATTTAGTTTTTCTTGAAAATAAATGAATTCAAACTGAATGAGCTATATAGTGCTCAACCCTGCTGGTTCCCGATCAGATGACAAAAAGAGGAACCCAGTCCTGTGCTTAAGTAAACTCCACAAGTAAGGCTGCAGAGTGAGCTCTGCAATTCCTGCTGAACCTTGTGTCCAGGAACATCCTCTCATTTTCACACATGCACGAAGCTGGTCCTGAGAACCACGTGTACCTTGCAGTGTCTACAAGCCGTTCCACGCTGTATCACTAGAAGCAGTACAGCAGTAGCTCTCTGTTACTCTCCTGTAACTGTTTTTTAAAAAAATTAAACAACTAAGACAACAAATGAGTATGGTATATACTCCAGAAAAGGCATAAACCACACTTGTACAGAATGGTATCCTCTGGACTACAGCATCTTGCTGTCTTTTTCTGGCCAAATAAATCTTATGCTCCCAAAAATACCAAAATATTGGCTTCAAAATAATAAATGAATTAGTCTTATAAATTTGGGAGTGTTTTTTACTGTTAATGAACCTTCAGCATAGGCACGTCTAAGTTTCATAACAAGGACCCAAGAGCAGCTTGCAGAGAACATCGTTCTGGAAACTGAAGTCATAAGAAAAATACTAGCTATTAATATAATTAAATGCAAACATGCTGAGAGATTTGCTAATGCTGTCCTTAAAAAATATTATGCATCTTTCAGAGTTAAATCTATCAGGAAAAAAATAGCCTAAAGACTGTAGACATCTAATCATATATGGCAGAGTCCCTAACTATACTTTTATCCACACACATATCATAATTCATGTAATGAAATATTTTTTATTTTCACTCAGTTTCTGATTTATATTTTAATAGTTTAAACTGATTGTTATGTGCCACGCATACAGATTTGCTTCCCATAGCTAACACACAGGGTGCTCAGACTTGCCTGCTGGCTAACACTACTTATTGAGGAAAATATTCCAGAGTAAATGTTGTACTCACATTAAATGCTTTCCATAACAAGTTCTATTTACTTTGTAAGTGGAACAAATAGCAAAACCTTCCTGCTAGCAACTGATGAAGGGATGCAACTGGGACATAGTGTCTGAAGAGCTAACACTGATAGCTGAGGGTTTTAACTCAAAATAAACAACTGCTTGCTTGAATAATTGTGTATCCAAAAAACAGAAAATATTCAAATCACATCTAAATTTCACTTAAGCTTCTTTTAAACAACTTTTTACAGAGCAATTTTCCCTCTTGTGAGAGCCTTCTAACTTTTTCTTTTTTTGTAAACAGTAACTTTATATCATGCTGTTTATCCCTACCCTCACTACTTAATCTCCCATCAGCTAAATAAACCACAATAACACGTGTATACATTCAGATTAGATGTAAATCTACAACTTCCAATTGCTAAGCAGAGGTAAAAGAGTATTTCAAATAGATGAACTATCCCATGGACTGTAAAGAAAGTGAGCAGAAATATGATATGGTATAGACCAACAGGGAGGAAAGCAAAAAAGATTTCTAATAGAAATGAAAAATACTACACCATGCCAAATGAATTAAAGCATTCCAAAAGAAAAGAAAAGCTTCACTTTTCCTCAGTTCAGGAAAAGCTAGTGAGGCAGGAGGTAATATAAAAGCCAAATAAATCTGAAAATAACATAATTAGATCCATTTATTTAATCTGTCTTTCAGGATTCATTAGGCAATGAGCATGTCTAACCATTCCCTCTGCGGGGTGGAATCACTATCTGAGCCCCAAAGGATAAAAATACTCTGACAGCTCAGGCTATCGTAGCTTACGTATCATACTTCTTCCACTACTACCATGAAGACTTGGAATAATCACAGTGATTACTAGGCAGTCTTAACCGTAGATTTGGCTGCAATTCAAAGCTACGCTGTAATTTCAAGTGGCAATAAACACAGAATATTAACATGCATCATTTGCACTGTGTCTGAAATATAACCCCCTCCCATCCGTTTAGGTCCAATCAAAATGTAAACTCAAGATAAATTTGATCTTAATCAGCACTTTCTCTAAAACAAGCCAATCTTCTAACATATTACAATTGTGCTGTCTCTTTTGGCTTCAGCAACTGATCTTAATTTTAATTCTAGCTTTTATTTTCGTTTCTACTTCTCTAGTATTAGAATAGGGAAAAAAAAAGTAAAAATGTCCATCATGACATCTGACTTGCCACAGATTTTTGCAGCAAGTGGCAAGAGAGATGAGAGACACCATTTTTAAATTCCACCATCCTGCATATTGTCAGAAATCAAGACACCTCATATTCCTGACCCCTCTAAATGGATCTTGAAGGGAAAAAACCTCCTTTGAGCCAAGTAAGAGGTCAAAATACAGGAAAACTTCTTATTTAAGCACACAGAAGCCATGTACTAAGAGGCCAGGCATGTCCAAGAAGCACCTACACCTCTTCATTCCTCTGCAGTAGAATGAACTGCCATTGAACAGAGGATTTGGCTGTGGGGATTCCATCCTAAGGAATGCTGGACTTACTCCAGCAAAAATCTCAACAATGCAAACTTATGAGCCATTCCCACTAAGGTCCATTAATTTCCATTAAGAACATGTAATGTTAACACCTAGATGAAGGTTCTTGGCTAAACTGGACGTGAGGCTGCTGAGCACAGGGCAGTGCCAAACTCCTAGCGATACCATCACACAAACCTGCATGTCTACAGGAGTTCTGAGAGTAAACACCCTTTGTGGCAATACTGCCAATCTTGGCGCAATATTCATAGAACTTCACAGCGCAGAGCAGTCATACACTCAACATTTTTCAGATTAAGTAACTAACTAATCTATTTTTCTTGCTTTTATAATTTGCAACATTTATGTGTTATCAGATATGCTTGGCTGGTACAGAAATCACTCTAGCTCCTGGTCCCAATTGTAAATGAGATGCTGCTTCTCAGAAGGCATTCAGAAAACATACAAAGTGTACTGCCAAGGTTATGATTTTTATCTTGGGTGGTATAAAGACCTGATAACTCAAGAGTGGCAAAGCTGCAGAACGAAAAATAGTGTTCCTTTACTCTCACAGTGGTAAAAACAATATCTAAAGAATCAATTCAGCATAATTCCAAGCAGAGAGTAAAATAAAATGCCTTTCAGATAGCAGTTTAATCTTGTTGATTTTTCCTGGAAGTTGCACCCAAAATCATTCCTCAAAAATGTTAGTTATTAGTGAATCCAATCACTAATATATCACTGAAAATTAACAAGAATGAGAAAATCAGCTTATGTGTGCAACTAAATTGTGCAAATGCACAGTAACGGAATACATATGTACATGCATGTACATATATCCCAGAACAATATATTACTTTTCATAGTAAGCATTCGCAGTTTCCTCTAGAATTTGTATTCACTTTCTCTTGAAGAGCCCTTCTAAGCTGTCACACAGATGTATTTCAAAACAATAACTAGTCTCTATGAGAACCGCCATAAGGGAAGGGAAGGTGGGAATGTTAAGGACGGCACCTGAGAAATATCCACTACACTGATCCCTAATCTCAGGACAGAACCAAAGGCCATATGAAGCAGTCCTGCTGGGACTAATAGAAAGCATGTAGTATAGCTTTTTCTCCCCAGTGTTGTGGTCAGCTCATTAATCATTTGGAATATCACAACTGAAGCTGTAACATTATTTATCTAGTACCAGCATCATATGAGGCACTTGAGGATGTGGAGTGAATATTAAGAGGTCAGGATCTTAAAATGAGCTGGTTACCAACCGGAGCAGTTGCTAACACATAAGACATGTTGAAGAGGGAATGAACATCTGAGTTAGCACTTCAACAGAAAAGTGTGTTCAGAGCAACTGGATGGAGAACAACTGTCTCTCACTGCAACTAGGCAAGTCTGAAATGACATAAACTGATCATAAAAGGTAATAGTTTTGAAATGTTTGGCTCTTCTCTAGGGCATTCACTATAGTGGAAGCAAGTTTAAGGGTGGTTACACATCATCACAGAGAGGGTCATCATCAAGAGGCTGATGCAGTGGGGGCATTGCCAGGGGCAACCACAGGAGATTTAAACACAGCACAACCGAGAGCAACACTCAGTCAGTGAGAAGTGAGTGAGGAGCACAGTGGTAAGTATGGTAAGTTCTGCTGCAGAGCACGGATCAAGGAGACAAGAGAGGCAGACCCAGTACCAGGTAAATCTGCAGATGGGCAGAGAGACAGCCTGGAAACAGGCTGATCCTGCGAGAGAGGCTGATGCGGTGAGGGCATTGCCAAGAGATTTAAATGGCCCCTAGGGAGCACAGGTGGCCAGAAGTACAGCAAACAGGGCCAGCAAACAGGGCTGAGGCAGTTAGCAAGGCAGTTTGTGTGGGGATGACCCTGCCACTTCAAACATAGGCTACAACCCCCTAGCAAGGAGCTATGTACAGCAGGAGGCAGGGTGTCCACCTGGAGAAGAGCTGTGCCTTCAGTGTGCCCTCTGGCAGGAAAAACTGATGCAGCCACCCAAACTGAGGTTGGGAGGGAAGATGCAGCTGTCCAGGTCCCAGGCTGCAGAGTGTGCTCCAGTTTCTGCTCAGGGACTGACGGCAGCAGCGAGCTCACCTGTGGGCAATGTGCCCAAGGGAAGGAGCTGCTCAGCTCTGGTGACAGAGCTTCGAGAGGAGGTGTCCAGGCTGAGGAGCATCAGCAAGTCAGAAAAGGAGATTGGCTGGTGGACTTGCACTCTACCATCCCTGGTGCAGGAGTAGAAACCAACCACGGCACCAGATGCAAAGGACCCCCTACCCTCTCACCAGCAGGCTGTAAGGGGCGACCCAGCAGATGGGGGAGAACGGGAACAGCTTACCGCCCTGGAATTGGATGGGCAAGCAGCTGATGCTGCTGATCAAGACCCTTCTGGGAAGGAGGGGTCCTCTAGGCAACCTACATCCCACATGAAACTCAGCAAACCCATTAAAACCTCACATGTAAAGAGAAAAAGAAGGGTAATTGTCATAGGTGACTCCCTTCTGAAGGGAACAGAGGGCCCAATATCCTGACCCAACCCATGGGGAAATCTGCTGCCTCCCTGGGGCCAGGGTAGGAGACGTGGCTCAACAACTCCCCAGGCTGGTAAGGTCCTCTGACTAGTACCCACTATTGGTTTTTAATGTTGGCAGGAAAGAGATAGGAAAAAGAAGTATTAAGCAAATCAAAAGCGATTTCAGAGCTTTGGGTCAGTTGGTCAATGGCTCAGGTGCTCAGGTGGTTTTCTCCTCCATCCTTTCCGTAGCAGACAGGAATACAGAATGGAACAGGCGGGCACAACAAATCAACACATGGCTAAGCAAATGGTGTAATCAATGGAAATTCGTGTTTTTCAACCATGGGATGGTCAGCCCTTCGACAGGTCTTCTGATGCCTGATGGAACACACTTCTCACAGAACGGGAAAACGGTGTTTGCTCAGGGCCTAGCAAGGCTGATTGATAGGGCTTTAAACTAGATTGGAAGGGGGAAGGGGGCAGTACCAGGCCAGTCGGTGATGAGCAGCAGGATGGCACACCAAAGCTTGAGGAGATGCTTGGCAGCGAGATTTCTCAGACTGCATCACGAGGTGAACAGCACAATCAACTACACTTGAAGTGCTTCTACACTAACGCACCCAGCATGAGGAACAAGCAAGATGAACTGGAAGCTTTGGCCTGGTCCCGGGAATATGATATAATTGGCATTAGTGAAACCTGGTGTGGTGAATCCTGTGACTGCTGTGTCATGACGGATGGCTACAGGCTGTTCAGAAGGGACAGGCAGGGTAGGAGAGGTGGGAGGTTGGCACTGTATGTGGCAGAGGAGCTGGATTGCATGGAGCTGGCAGTTGGCGATGGCAAAGTTGAGAGCCGCTGGGTAAGGGATTAGAGGTCAGACAAATAAAGCAGATGTCATTGAGGGTGTCTACTATAGGCCACCCAGCCAGGACGATGACACTGGTAAGTTATTCTTTAAGGA
Source organism: Pampusana beccarii (assembly GCA_013399365.1). NCBI lineage: Eukaryota > Metazoa > Chordata > Aves > Columbiformes > Columbidae > Pampusana > Pampusana beccarii. The sequence goes on along the minus strand of VWYH01008700.1, from coordinate 498,914 downwards.
ACTAAGCGAAGCCTCCAAGTCATCTGCTCTTGTCCTTATGGGGACTTCAATTTGCCAGATGTCAAATGGGAATATCACACAGCTGACACCAACAGGTTCAGAAGATTCTTAAAGATCTGGATGATAACTTCTTGGTACAGGTACTAAGAAAACTGATCAGGAAAGGTTCCTTCCTAGATTTGATTCTCACTAACAGAGAAGGTCTCGTGAGAGAAGTGGTGACTGGTGGCACCCTGGGCCACAGCAACCATAAAGCAGTCAGGTTTAAAATCTTTGCTAATGGGAGGAAAACTGCCAGCATGACCTTAACATTAGATATGAGGGGAGCAGACTTCAGCCTTCTCAGAGAACTACTTAGTCAGATTCCCTCAGAAGAGGCATTTGAAGGTGTTAGGGTCCATCAGTCTTGGTCGTTTTGTAAGTACCACCTACTAGGAGCACATGACAAGGCAATTCCAAAATGCCAAAAATCTAGCAGGTGAGGCAAAAAGCCAGCCTGGTTGAGCGAGGATCTTCTTCTTGAAATAACCCAAAAAAAGAAATTACATGGTCAGTGCAAGCAAGGTCAGACATCATGGGAGGGCTACAGAGATGTTGCTCACCATTGTAGGGAGGAAATTTGCACTGCCAAAGCCCAATTAGAATTGAAGCTGGCCAGTACTGTGAAGAACAATAAAAAGGCTTTTAAAAATATATTAATGGCAAAAGGCAAACTAGGAATAACACTGGCCTGTTACTTGATGAGCACGGTCACCCTATTAACAGAGACATAGACAAAGCCGACACATTTAATGCTTTCTTTGCCTCAGTCTTCAACACAGGTGATGGACTTGGAGGCCCCCATAAACCTGGGTTAGAAAACCACAGCTGCGAGAATGATGAACTCCCAATCAATCCAGAACTTGTACAGGATCTGCTGCTCCAGCAAGTCCTACAAGTTGATGGGGCCGGATGGGATTCATCCAAGGGTTCTTAAAGAGCTGGCTGACATCATAGTGAGGCCTCTTTCCATGATTTTTCAATGCTCCTGGGAATCTGGAGAGATCCTGGAAGACTGGAAGCTGGCAAACATTGTCCCAATCTACAAGAAGGGCAACAGGGATGACCCCAGCAGCTAATAGGCCTGTCATCATTACTTCTGTTCCTGGCAAAATTATGGAGAAGATTGTTCTGGGAGTTATCAAAAAACACCTGAACAACAACACAGTCATTGGTCCCAGCCAGCATGGGTTCACAAGGGGAAAGTCCTGCATAACAAACAATTTCATTCTACGACAGAGTTACCCACCTAGTTGACCAAGGGAAGCCTGTGTTCAAGAAGAGACTGGACAATGGCCTCAAACACATGGTGTGAACTGTGGGGTTGTCGTATGCAGGGACAGGAGTTAAACTTGATTATTTTTGTCAGTCCCTTCCAACTCAGGACATTTTATGATTCTACAATCATAATAATGAATGCTCACAGAGAAAAAGCCACGAAAGTTCTGACCAATGTTGATGACCATCCTGCAAATTCTGCCCTGCTGCGCTTGTGGGCAACCTGTATATATCTAAATCTGCCAGATCTCTATAAGTGAACACCTCAAAGTTTCTGACCACACCAGCTCTCTAGGGGATACCAATTACAGCTCAATTCTTCAGTCTTTTTATTTAGAGAAGTGTCAGGTAGGATAAGCAAGCTGATCATTACCTCTTCCTCCACGAGAACAAATCTCATCCATCTATAACCTGCTGGAACCAAAAAAATTGTTGCCACTTAACTAGCATGACAGGCCACTTTTTCATGAGGAATGCTCTGCTCAAAAATATTTCAGAGCAGTAACTAGTGCCACCAGCCCAAGAATTCTAGAAAACTGGCACGTATTACACAAATCTGGTATTCCTGCAATATACTGAGAAGGTCACAATGGAGGGAAAGGAGAAACAGTGCTCAACATCTTCATAGAAAGCCCTTTCTTTAACAGCTAATTTTTCTAGAGTTATTTGCACCTGTCTTGCAGATACGTTGTTTATCTTCTGAAAAATACGTTGATGCTATTCTGAGCAAGTAATTAATAAGGAATATCTTTAATTTATCTAGTGGATCTCTTGCATAGGCTGAACTTACTATGACAAGAACAAAAACATCTTTAGATACCTAAGGCTGACATGAAGCAAGCTAATACGATTTGTTATGGATATTACGTTTTTTTGGTCTCTGTTTAAAGTGCAAACAGAAGAGTCCTTTAGTCTTCCTGCAAGGTCTAATATTAGCCTTGCTATTGCTAATTCTTCAATGAAAGTGATCATTTAATGTATCCTTTGAAGAGTTCCAACACCTAAAAAGAGCAAAACTTAATGTTGAGCCATTTTGTGGGACATTCATATTGGTATCTTTACATATTCAAATTGTTTCATTTAAAACTATGCACTCCAGAACACCAGGAACTAAATCAGACAGTCTTTCCCAGTATATTCAAAATCAGCAGCTTGAGTAGGGAACAGCACTGGCGGAGGCATAGTGCCAATTAGTGTCACAGCAGGGGAATGTTCCCTAACCAGGTTTTGTATTGCACATAAAATAAGGGCATTTTTCGTGACTTGGATGGAAAAAAAAGAAAAAAAAAAAAAAAAAGAAAGAAAGAAAAAAGAAAGAACAGGAAGGTTGGATTACATAGAGAAATGGTTTCACTCTTTCTCACCAACACCTACACAAACATTAGTATTTCCCAGACAGAACAGGCACAGACTGATCTTTTTAGCTTGGACATTCACAGACTAATCTAATTCAAGAAGTTATTTTGTAGACCTCCAACAAACCTGCAAATATTTTCTGTCTGAAGAGATCCCAGAGCAAAACCATAAAACAATTACTCCCAAACAGGACAACGGATGCACAAAAAAATGACTGCATATATGTTTTGATGTAATTTAATGAAGAAATATATATAACAGTTCCTAGTCACCAGCCATTAATTTGTTGGCAGGAAAACCTGCACTAGGCTCAAATAGAAATTACACGCATGGTAACTAGCGGATGGGAAGAAAATATGAAAGAGAGTCATGGTGCTCAAAAGTACCAGTCATATGGGATTGATGAGGACCTCATGGTCTTGTGCAATAGGTAAAGCACTCGTCTGCCTTAGAAATATTACAAGCGTGCCTTTTGGTCTCTTATTATGAAACTCAGTTATATTATAAGGCTGCATAAGAATTTTCTAGGAAGACTAGAAAACTGACCTCTCAAAACATTGCTCTGGGGAATCTCCCTTTGCACAAATTGTTCCCCCAAATCCTGAATACTCAACAGGTTCCCAGTGTTCTCATAGCAAAAGGTCATCCCATGACGTTCCCAAGACATCCTTAACGCCAATTGAGGAATCAACTTCAAGCACCTCTATTCCTCTCTCTTCCAATTCTATAGAGCACTTCCTTACAGCGATCAATATACTTAACAACTCTGTTACAAATCATAAGGAATAAGCAGCATTTTCCAAACTTGAAGATGTGTGTGTAAACATGCATGCGTGTATGTATATACATCTGCAAATACACACAGGTTCACGCAACCAGATGGGCTACGTCCAAAGTTGCAAAAGCAGCTGTCTGAAATCACTGAGAGCTTTGAAAGGCTTTAGTGATTGGGAGAGGTTCCTGAAGATTGGAAACCAACAAAGATCATGCCCACCTTAGCATCATCTACAAAGTCTCTCAGATGTGTCTCTCACATTTTGAATTTGTCCCTTCCCACATCTAAAGGGGTGGCTGGCACTACGAAGTAACTTGCTTAAGCCCTTACCCTTCAGGAAGCACCTGCTTCCTTTGAGAACTGTAGGCGCTCTCCTTAATGGAGGACTGGGTATAGTTACCGATTGAACAGCTCTTCACTCCTAGACCACAGGGGAAAATACAAACCCAGGGGAAAATGCTGCGTTGAGCAAGTGTTTCATATGTAAGGCACAACTGATTATATGGTTTTAAAGGGGAAAATGGAAGGGGGAGAAGAAAGGGAGGCAGAGCAGCAGAAGTAAGCCCTGGAAAAAAACAGTAATTATTTTTCACTTGAATTTGGCCATATCTCTATTATGTAGGCTACAAAGCTTAATTATAAAAGCTCTTGCCATTGAAATATTTCTCCTTATCTTTGATATCCAGTCCAAATGGACTGGAAAAAAGCCCTTGAAAAGCAGAAATGAAATGTCTTTTAAAGTAATTTTTGGTCCCATTAGGGCAAATCTCATTAATAGAAAAAGGACTTCAGTGAAGAATAGAGCTTTTATATTCAGAAGCACACAGTACTGCTGTGCCTGATTCTAGCAGCACTATAGATAATAAACCTTCCTCCATCAGGGCTCCGATTTTTGCAGTTGTAAAGTACCCATTTTATATTGAGGTAGGGTTTTAGTAAATGCACATACCTGGCACTCATTGTGCTAGCTTTCTCCAGCTGTACTTGGGATGGGTGTTGATTGGAGATTTTGAACGATGATGTATAAAACTTTTTTTTTTTTTTTCTCAATTGAAAAGCATCATTTTGCCATAACTGAAATGTATTGCTGAAAACTTCTGTCAGAAGACTTACAGCATGATTCCTAGGGTCCAAGAGGGAATTAGAGGGAGAGAGCATACCTTCTGGGGCTGTTCCAACTTATGCACATAGAAAATATTTGTTGGGATGGAGGCACTGACTTTGCGGATCAGTTGTTAGAGCACTTGTGTGTGTCCTTGTAGGAACAAGGCTTGGTACCTTCCCAGCTGAATGCTGTGATTACTAAGCTGTAAGCTTCGGTACATATTCTCATATATATGAGAGAGAAAAGGCTGCACATCATCAAAACCAAGGCAGAAATAGAAACAACGTACTTTTGCTCATTTGCTAGATTTGTAAATTTGAGGGGCGAGGGTTGTTGTTTCTGTTTGTTCCCAAACATGTCATTTTGGATCTTTTTCAGTACATTTTAATGAAAAGTTGAAAAGTGAATAGCAAAGTAAATCAAATAAATGCACAAACATTTCTACTAATCCCCTTTCTCTCACTTTTACTAACAATTAATCCTCATGAAAAGGTTGTAATTAATCCAGCGGATTACTTTTTTCTTTCAACTAATATTTTACTGAAAATGAAAAGTTGGATAAGTCAGATTCTAGCAGTTTGTTTACAGACCCAGAAGATAGCTGCAAAGATTTCAGGAGCTTTCTCTCTTGGCAAGAATACAACTAGAGATTCAGCTACGAATTATGGCTGATACTGAAAAAGAAAACCCAGGTAATACAGTCATGTTTTCTGCTAAGGCAGACAGCTACACAGAGCCCTAAAAACGTCAGACTGAGGTTAGTCTTGGGGTACCCATTCTGTTCTCAGTCAGCAAGAACTTTGCAAACTGACCATTCTGCAGAACCTGGGGCTGACCCCATCTAAAACACAATCCAAGTGAAATATTGGTCCTACCACCACGTCGGCACTTACAAGATTTTGCAGTAGTTCTTGAGACTGTAACACAAATGTCCTCTGAGACTTTACATATATCACCGTTTCTTTACATTTCACATCAATAATAACAGGATGGGAATGAAAATATTTATGTGCTTATAGGTGGTGTTAAAAGGGAAATGGAGGAACCACAAAAGCAGAGAAATTCAGGAATGGGAGCAAAATATTAAGAAGATATATTGGCAAGAATAATTGCATTTGACAAAGAAAGGAGAAAAAAACCCTCTCTACCATTCTCCTCAAAATCTCCATATTGTTCATATTTTGATTTCATTGGAAGAAGGTATCAGATACCATACAAGTCACTGCATTGTCTCAAGCATATTAGAAGTATATATGGGGCTACTAGAAGCAGCCCCATATTAACAAAATGAATTTTACTAGTACATAAAAAAGAAACTCCTCCCTCTTAAATCCCACACCTCAATGCTGCCCATGATGTAAGTATTAATAATGAAAAAACATTCATATCGGTAATAGGAGCTGTTCTTATGAACAGTTACCTATTGAAATGTAACTCCAAACTTTCACTTTACATTACCATCCACTCCCAATGGCTGAATAATAAATCTCATCCATTTACCATACGTTAAAACGCATACTATACTGATGTTACCAGTGGCTTCAGAACCTTAGAATTAACTTTCACAAGCAAAGAAAGCCTTACTGCTCTAGTGCTGATTTCTAATCTCAGCTGTGCAGATGTGTGTGTTTTTGATTAAATCTGCTGGTCAGCTGGCAGGCACATACACAGCAAACAGAACACACACCTGTATGTCTTTGCATCCGAATAGGAAATCTTAAACAACGTGGGTTAGACAGACAGGATACAAACAATCTCAGCTGGTAATTAGGCATTGTTCTGGGAGATGTCATTCCAGTGTTTGATAGATCCAAGTGAATACTGCCCAGGCATTGCACCAGAATATAGCTCTTTGACTTAGAAGTTGTATGTTTTTACAGCCTTTTCTTTCTTGCTTTGCTTTTAAATGTTTTTATTCCTACGTAAGAACTTCAGCTCATCTCGCTGTTTTTTCCTCTCCTTTTCACATGCTCCTCAGATCACCTGTTGTGCCCAGGGACAGGCTATGCGTCTACTGGGAGTCAGTTGTCCAGTGTAACTCCCAGAATGTTGAAGAGAAGGGAATAATACAAACATATAGGTAGGAAGAGTCTTTCAGAGGTCATGTAGTCCAACCTCCACCAGGCAAGGCCAAATAGAGCAGATAGTTCAGGACCACGTCCCCTCCAGTTCTGAATATCTCTAAGGATGGAAATCTCACAATCTAGATGGCCTATTTCAGTGCTCAACCACCTTCATCATAAAACCTGGTTTCCCTGTAAGCCACTGGAGTATCCTGTGTTACAGCTGGTGTCACTGGCTCTACCTCCAGTCCACATGGCTGAGAAGAGTCTGAATCCAGCTTCGTGCAGCTGGTTGTAGACATCAAAAAGATCTCCCCTGAGCCTTGCTCAGGCTGAACAAGCCAAGCTTCCTCATCCTCTCCATGTGCCTCTTGTGCCCCAGCTCTGCAATCAGCTGCCCCTCCATTGGGCTCCTTCTGGCATGTCAATGCCTTTCATTTTCTGGGGGGCACAAAACTGGAGGACCTATTCCAGATGCCATCACCAAATTCCTGAAGAGAGGGGAAGGGTCACCTCCCTGGGCCTGCTGGCTGCACCCTTCCCAGAGTGTGCTGCTGGGTTTCTCTGTTGGAAAGCCAACTGCTCTGCCCAGATCATTCCTGCAAAGCTGCTCTCTAGCCTTCAGCCTCCTTCGTACAGTTGCTGGAGTTATTCCATCCCAGATGGAGGATTTTATGGAGGACTTTTTTTAAAAATTATTTGCTTTTGCTGAACTTCATGTGTTTCCTACCAGGTCATTTCTCCAGCCTGCACAGTGAATGTGACTCTTAAATTACCATTCTGAAAAAGAAAGTGTGTAGATAGAGGCACCTAACAATTGCTGTTCTCAACAACAGCCACCTCGTTGTCTCCCCAAAGGCTGCTCCCTGTACAACCCACAGCGAAGTGCAAGCACTGAAGCTGGGAAGACTAGACTGCCCTCTGGATTTTCAGGGGTTTCTGTCTTTTGTATTGGAAAAAGCCAGATGCCTGGGTAAAGTGGGGTCCATTGCCCTGAGCAGTCCAAGCCCCTAACATTTCGATGAAGCAGGATCTCAGATTCTTAAATTACATGGATGAGAGTCTACCCTTGATTTTCTAGCATCAATTATAATAATTAGGAATGTTTAATTGCTCATCTCTGTTCTAGAATACATCCCAAAGACCTTTTCTGCTCCTCAGATTTTCTTCAAAATTTCCCTTCCACCCACCCTCCCCCCTTCCCTTTTGGGGTTAGCCCTGCAAACAACATAGTCTGTCTTCTTACATTTACAAAATCCTTTCCAGGATAACTTTCCAGGGTACCTCGTCCTTTACCTCTTATGTTTTAATCCACTGCAGCCCTGGACCATAGCTAGTCACTGACAAAAAGCGTAAGAAGCTTTATGGTCTTTTATATCAAGTGTATTTGATGTAATGCTCCTAAAAACATGTAAGCACCACCAAATTCACTGCAACACAACACAACTAACTGGGTGGAGGCTGGGTGGTATGAGTTAGCCATAAACGATGAGACATAAAAAAATAAACACTAGAAGTTATGAAGAGCCCCTTTCACATAATTAAAACTTAATTAAAAACTCTCAGTATAATCTATATCAAGGAAAAAATGGCCTTTTGTCATTTCTACATGTGAGTTTCCCGAAACAAGCACTCATCCGAGACTGCAGCCCATTCCAGAAAAGTAAATAGAAATCACACAATAATCAACAGCCCATCCCAGGTAGCATACTAATTTACTAACAGTTCTTGATAATTTATTGCAAGTTAAATAGTTCAGTGACAGGGAGGGGAAAAATGAATTAAAAAATAGATTTTTTTTTTTTTGCCTAATGGTGTCTCACAATCAAATCTACCTTGCTCCATCAGCTTGCTCCTAGGCATTTCTTTGAGAGAATTAATAAGCGGACAAGAAAACTTTTGTAGAGGAATAGGCTATAACTCATGTATTGCTACTGAAAACAAAAGAACCTATGGAACTTAAAGACATAAAAGATACTCGATTTAAAAAGCAAACAAACAACAAACAGCAAACAAACAAAAAACCCCACAAAAAAACCCAAACGAAACAAAACCCAACCAACCAACAACAACAAAAAAACCCCACCAGCCCCCATCCCCCCAAGGAAACAAAAGAAAAACCCAACAAAGACAAAAATCAAGCCTCATCAAAGAAGAAAGATTGCCCAGGTGGATGGCTAGTCTTCCCAAATTGCCTCCAAACAGACCTCTGTGTTCGGGGAAATATCTTTTCCTTGATAACTAAACAATCTTGCATGCTTATACAGAACCAAAAGATCCTAAATCAAAATGTTTCAGAAAGTAATAACCAAATTTTCTGTCAGATTTAGCTGCATAAATCAAGGTGATGACCGAGGATGCAGAAATACTACTGAAGTTCGGATTAATAAACAAAGCAGCAATAGGATCTCACCATCTGCAAAACAGTCTGCATGCCTATAGTCCTAGCTAAGTTTTCAAAAAGCTTCAACACATCCATTTCTCTGTCAGCCTGATTACAAGTTGCCCAGGGCAAGACTGTCTTTCTGCTTCACATCTGGACAGTGCCGAGCTCAATCATACCTTTGCCTGTAGATGCAACCATGATAAAAGTAAATAAATACAGCTGCAAAAACCAGACTGGTCACACTGTGTTCTGAGAGCTGCCGAGCATTTTTAGAACTCAATTCTATTTTTTTAGCCTCTAAATGAGAAGTTGGCGATTTTTAAACAGACATCAAATATTCATGGCAAATTAATTCAAATGAGCTACACACTACCCTCATTTCCACCATCATATACAGAAAGCAAGACAATTAATTTCATTTGTTGTACTGCTGCTGATATACTAGTGGTGTGATGTGCACACTGCTGAGCACTGGAAATTCCCAAATGTATCATCATCTTTCATGTTTTCCACAATTGTCAGAGATGTTAAATATATGCCTACAGAGAAGCCCAAGTCTGCTAAACCTCCTATTTTGAGCATCTTTTTCAAGGTTTATCACTAGGAAGAGTTTTCAGTATCCTGAAGCTAAGAACGTGACTTTGCAGACAATCATGGCAGTCGGTATTAATGAAAGTTTAGATGTGATTCAGGCTGTTATAATTGGTGCAACCAGGGAGAAAGAGAGTAAAAGAGAACAACGCCGGTTCATGCCTGAACAACCTGTTGTGGTACCATGCTAACTGACAGTAATCACTGCAAGCCATTAGGAAGCTGAACTGTTCACCTGGAAAACAAGCTCTGACTAAGAAACATCAGATTGCCAACAGCCAGTTGAAACAGGATGAAACAAGAAGTTGGGGTTTCTTTTCAGTGGCATATATCAGTTCTGGGGAATGGTAAATCCCTGCAAACTCTCAACAATAACATACTCAACCCATCAAACCTCAGGTAAGGCTTGCTCATCTGCTCCCCATCTCATCCTTTCCATCACATCAGGAGGCTCTCAGCTTCCTCTGCCGAAGAGGGCACAGGTCATCAGCACAAGTTTTTACAGAAATCCAACCACGTAGGGCAGCTGCAGCGCAACGCCAGTATTTTTCTAATAAAAAACAAATGTTGGTATCTTTCTTATCCACATTCAAATTCATGGTTACTAAATATGTTTCATCTTTGGTTTGGGGAGAATTCGTAAATTCAGATCTAAGTCAGAAAACTTCTTATGAGTATGGAATCTGTATCTGCTAGAGACTATATACTTTTTAGTGAACTGGAGACATGTTGCTCAATACGCTGCAGATTTGGTTTTCAACTAAAATCAGTTCTACAGTAATTCCTTAATCCCACTTTTAAACTTCTGCCTCATATCGAGACATTCCTCAGAAAGACATAAACCAGCTGAATTTTGCAGCCTACCCATAATGCTCACACAATAATCTATTAACCAGATGTTATCTCTGTTTTTCACCAGTAAAATCAGTATGGACGAAGTCTTTACACACCTGCAAGGCTTTGGAATCATTCATGGGGCACAGATCATGTTACAATATGCATTTCAAGTCTGTATTGTCATTAGTGTCCCAGATTTACCGTGCTCAGGCTAGGAACTTATGTATTTGTTCCTCCAAACCCCAGGTACATCTTTTGACTTCTCTCATTATTCATGTCTAAGTCAAACTGCAAGATGACAAACTATCACAGAAGTAGGAGGAGAATGAGCAGTGTAGGTTATAGGCAATTTAAGCATTCATATGAGCACCTCCATCAAAAGTTGCAGCTGAAGATTTCTGTGCTGCCCTGCATCCCTTCTCTATCAGATCTGTCCCCCTCAGGAAAGCATTTGATGGTCTGTAGTTCCCATTGTGTAGCACAATAGCAATGGCTGATCCTTGTTCTCATTTGATGAAAAAAAATGGTTTCGTTTCATGTCAGTACTCTGTCCAAATTTCCCTCCAGAACTTAGAAATGCATTGCATATTTCATATCTATTCCTGAATTCAGCTATTGTATTTTTAGGCAAAATAATCAGCTGTGACTCTTAGTAATCAGTACTCACTTTGTTAAACAGAGGGGTGAAAAAACACCTTCAAAAATTTCATTCACTGAAGAGTACTTTTTGCAAGAGACTGATGGTAATAAAACAATTTGCTGTGAATGCTGTAACATAATGCAAGTTGACAAGGTACAGTAACTGTTTCCCAAAGCACGCTGTAGTTCGCCAACACAGATCATGGCTGCAAAAAAGCACACAGCCTTCTCTCAACAGAAGATTTGTAATAAAATTACATGCCCTCAAAGCCTTTCTCCTCAACACAAGACCCTAAGTTATGCCATCTCTGCTGTGTTTTGAGATGGGTGTCTGCAACCCCTCTGCTGAAGGTTACACTCTAGGAAAAGAGCAGCAAAAATGCCTGCTCTGGCCACTGCCACGTCGGCAGTTCAAACAACATTCACCCAAAGATGACTCAAGGTTCCCAAGCTCTAGTTCAGATTTTCTCAGCAATTCACTAAAAGACTTGCGTGTTTATTATTCCCATCAACATAATGTAGATAATACTTATGTGCATTGTAGGACTAAGATGATGGAATTAATATATGACTTCATATTAAGTCGTCCTCTGGTGAAAGTACTTCAGAATATCCCTATTTACACTTTTCCAAAAAAGCACAGAGGTTTCACCCTGCATGTGTTTCTTCTCATTTTCTCTGCTGGCATTTTGACCATTTAATGTGAAACTGTTGCAATGGGCATAATGCAAATCAAATTAGTAGTCACTTGACAAGGAAACAAACAGACCGGTTTAGAAAACAAACAAAACCAAACATCATCTGTGCTGTCAAAAAGAGTCTCAAAAGCAGATTTTCCATAAATTAAGTGTAAGCTCCACTCATTCAACCTCATAGTTTCCTCTAGAAACGACAGAGCCAAATACAAAGACCATTAAACCTGTCAAAGCTCAGTCTAACAGATACAAATCTTTACCCAGAGGAAAAGAATCCCTTCCTATAAAATCTGGTTGAATCACACTTGCCAGTGTAAAATCGTGGCTAAAGGTATGAAGTCCAGAACTATTTTGACCTTTCAAAAAAACAGATTTGGAGCCAGGAGTCTATACAATCCTTCTTCACTTGAATGTAAGAGGTGTTTTAGTGAAACAAGAAATCCTTTATGTAATACAGGGCTGCAGAATCAGGTTTGCTATGACTACCTGTTGCAGTAAAACAATTTGTGGTGAGTGTCTTTGCTTTCACAAGTGTAAGAATCCAGGTCTTAGAGCTGGTTTATCCTCTACAGCACACCAGTATTCTGTGACTTTCATATTATCAAGATGTACTCAATTCAGTGTGAAAAGTTAACACTTCTATTAACATTCTATTTTTTCCCACCTATTCCTGATCTGAAAGTTAGATAATACATCTATTTTTAGATTTAGTAATTACCACCAGCAGTCTCACCAGTCTGAAGAAAAAGCAGAATCACCACATTTGGCATTGTATTACAAATTCTGAATGGACCGTACTTGAATTACCCATTAAAATGAATCAAAAGTCACATCATGTCAAGTCTTGCTGATTACAAGTCAGTATAAACTGAAGGAAAAAAAAAACCTCACTCCATCAGCAGTGTGAGTTATTGGTGTTTCTGTATGCTGAGTTCTGTATTGGTTTATTTGAATTAACGGAATGACAAGGTCTGATCACAGAGAGATCCTTAAAAATACTTCTCAAGGAGGTATTTGTGCACAGTTTCTGTCTGGAGCTTTATAAAATACAATCATTTCTGCACTCTGGAGAATGCAAGATCAAGAGTGCCCCTTGCAGATGGAGGAGAAGACACAGAGGTTTCTGGTGGTTCTCAGCCTTCCCTCGGATCAAGTCCCAAGAAAGCTTTGTCTGCGGCACAGACACCCGTTGGGCTAGAGAGTAATATGAAAAAGTAGGACTGCAATACTCATGGAGTACCACTGCAAATAAATAAATACACAATTTGCAGTTACTGCTGAATCATCAAAATATTCATCTCCCTCACTTCCCAATATCCATCCTGAATTCAATCCATTCAATTCAGAATAGCCATTTTTGAAAGCATTAAGTGTGTGTACGATAACCTTCTGCCTTGAAATGGTCATCTTGTAAAAAGACAAATGGCTAAAATGAAGGAAAATCAAGCATGATTCTTACTTCAAAGCAGTGCTAGTGTGTTCTGATGCTAGTGGGAACATATAACATGCCAGCAAAATATGGCAGAGAAATACAGTGGTGCAAATCATTCTAACATTTGTTTGTATCTACATAGAAAATGTATTTACTAAACTAACTTTAAGAACATTTGAAGAACAGTATTTGTTATATCCCAGAGTGGCTTTTGCACAATTGCATAGACAAAAATGGCAGGAAACCTTATAAGTCCTACTGCCTTCCGAGTAATCATTGAGGATACCATCATTACTCACACCACATAGCCAGCTTCTCCCAAGTCATAAACAACTGTCATTAAGGAATGATTGGAAAATGTCAAAATTTATGTTCAGATTGGTCTAGCAACATTATTTTCTTAACCATCCCAAAAGAAGTATAAAAAAAAAAATGTTGCCAGTAATAGAAAAGATTTTTCTTCACAATTCCTACTGTATACATAAATAATTCAATTTCTACCAAACTGAATTTCTATTTGCCTTCTTTTCTGTAACAAACTCAGATATAACTGATATATAACTGAATCTCAGCCTGAAAACAATACAGGTGCTTTTTTCCTCTTTCGTCATCCCTTTACTATCAGTCTGGCTTATTTAATTACATCTAGAACAGAACTTGCTACATTTTACAGAGCTAATCTTTTTTGTTTCCACAGTGGCTCTTAGTAGTTTGACCCATCTCCCTGCTTTTCATACACATTTATTTGTTTATTTCCATTACTATGCTAAATTAACACATCTCCCAGCATTCAACAAGGGGCGACACAGTAGGTGGCTCAGTTTGACGTGGCTGTATCACTGACATGATGGTGGCTTCCTGTATCACTTGTCAAAAGCAATCTCTAGCTCCTACAACTTTCTGTTCCTGCTGTTCTTTTCTCTCTTTGCTCCTACACCTTTCTTGATTGCCCTTGGATGGAAATTCTTCCTTTTTCAGTCCACTCTGCATTGATCCTTCCCCTGTTAGAAGCAAACCTAACACTCCTGCTCCTCCTGGCTCTGACTGGCACACATGCTGGTTGTCTTCTCAGAAAACCCCAACAATTAAAACCAGTGTGATCCTGCCCCCGAAGACTAAAATAAAGCAGATAAATCTGAAGGACTTCTGAATACCGAGATGACTCTGTACCAATGACAGAAGATCAGAAATGTGAGCAGAGGGGAGACACAGATCCTACCCTTCAATTGTAACATAAAACCAAAATAGATTGAAGTACGAAGAAAAAATATCACCATTGCTCTACATTTAGTAAATTGTTAGAGAAAAACAAAGACAGCTCTCAAAAAGCCTTATCTTCTATTGAAGCATGTAAATAAGGACCTGGTTTTCAAAACTGCTGAGCACACAGCAACTCCTGTTGCAACCCCATGAGTACATTTTTCCAATTATGTCAGAACTCAGTACTCTAAGCTCTTGAAAATCTGATCTTAATCATAGGCACTAAGCAATTTTGATCCTTTCTCTCCTCTCCCACCATCCTGTAAATCCACTCCCAAAAGGATTCTGTAGATACGAAGTCTGTTGCAGAGATGGGAATTAATGCAGTGCATTTTCTGTTTTACTCAAAAACTTAATGCCATGCATTTCTTAGTTTCATATATATTTTTAATATATATTTATGGTAGTTAAATACCTGTTTCTCAACATGTGCCTTAATATAACACCAGCAGCCGCAGTTTGGAGACATCATTTCAGAAGACCACATTATCATTATGTGCAACAGCTCATCCTTTCCATCAGATGAAAGCAAAGAATAGTTTCTGATCTCACATTACAGCTGTGATGTTGCTGATGGAAGAATATTCTGTTTAATAGAATGACCTGTGTTACCTTTTGTTAAGGAAGTGTCAATTGTGAAAGGCTTCATTAAAAAGACAGAACAAACGAGCAAGAGAGAAAAGCCCTTACAGAAAGTTGGGCTGTCAGGTTTTCTCTGAGGGAAGTAACAGTTCTTTTCACACTGCCGTGTGAACCGAATTATATTTGACATTTATTCCAACTCAAACCTACCTAAAAGTTACACAGTCAATCAACATTCATTAGAGTCAAGAGTGGAGGATTTATTAAAATATTTTTCTCTTCTGAATTTCTCTCCCCCTTTACAGCAACTTGCCAATTCAGCATCATACAAGACAGTCAACTTTTTACTGAGCTCTGTGCATGGAATGTCCTTTTTTTAGTATGTTTTATGGAAGCTGTATGTACCCACAAAACTTCAGAGATAAGTGTAATTGAGAGGCAGGTATGGCTGCTGATACACAGCTGACACAGATGTGCACCACTACCCTTTACTGGACCTGTTCAAACCTTTGCGATAGCAACCTACAGCTATCAGCTATTTGCTGCTGGGGTTTTCAAGTGAGAGTTCAAAAGGTACGTCATTTGAGATTCCTATCCTGCCTCCCAGTTTATACTTCTTAATCAAGTTTTGATAAGCTATCGCTTGTACAGCAGGCTGTGAATTTACAGATTAGACAACAGAATCAACTCAGCTGTGCTCAAATCATGACAGTGTTGGTTTTATTGCAATGAACTTGAATTGCTGTGATGGCATTAAGCAATGTTCCTGTTCAAATGCAGGGCATGCTTGAGAAAGTCAACTAACTGAAAAATCTGAAGGATAAAACCCTTTCTCTCTCATTGCATTGTATTAAAAAAAGACTATGAAACCCTGTAAGAAAAGCATAAAACGTTTTGCTGTGTGCCTTAATATTGACTGTGAGCACCGCAGAGTGCTCAAATATGTCTTTTATGAGGCTTCCATTTGTTGGAGGAATTGATCTAAAAAGCAGACTGCAACCCATATGTAAACAGCTGAGTCAGTTACACATTAAATTCTTGATAACAAACAATTTTTAGAAGTACTTATTTACCATAAAAAACTGAGCAATTGCTGTATTTTCCCTAACTATAGGAAAACCTCACAGATGCATACATTTTAAGGCTAGAAGAGGCCACTACAATAGCCTCTTATGAGTGCAACACTGCTGAAGCTGTGTGTGATTGTACTGTAGATATCAAACATCGCTTTTACACCACCATAATTTTACTGGCTTGCTGGATTTTCTGCATATGTGTACTAATTATCTCCTTAATACTATGCCGCCTATACTTGCTACACAAAACCAACTGTTATGTAGAGTAAAACTTCAAAACAATGCAACTTTATTTCCTAGATTAGGATTAACTGCATGTGTTCTGCTTTTGTCATAAAACATAGTTCATGTAATGAAGTAGAAAAATCCAAAGATCAAGAGAGGCTGGTGAGAGCCATACTCACCCCATCCTACTCAATATCACAGCAAATGAATCCCCTATGGGGAAATATAGGAATACTTCAGGTCTTATCAGGAGATATTGGGACACTATTAATATCCAAGTAACCCCAATGCATCTCTACATTAATGGAATCATATTTCAACTGAAGAAAGGTTTACAGCTGTCAAGGAAGACCATTACCCACACTAGGAATTGCAGAAGTCACCATGGCAAATAAATAGTGCTCCTGAAGTACACTATAATTTTTCTTGGGGCCTATTTCCAAGTAATTTTTCAGTGCCGTTAACAACATCAACAGAAAAAAAAAATACTTTGTTTATATCACCCAGACCCGAAATTCCCACTCTATAAAACAAACAGACAAAAATTCCACTTCACATAGCTCCTTTCTTTAACCTGTATCTCAGATAATGACCTCTGCACAACCACCCCAAAACATTCTCTCCAGCTTTAGCAGAACAGCTGGGAAAAAAGTGTATACAGTAACATGCCAGGTACATATGGCTGTCAGTTTGCCATCTGAACTGTTCACTAAACACCTTATCTTGGTTGAAATCCAAAGACTTACCATTAATTTTAATGGAGTGACTTTGGAATTAAACTAGCTTAAGAGCACAATTCGCCCCTTAATGACAGTTATTTGCAAAAGGGAAGCTGTTTTCTGTAATCAATCTGTAATCAATCTGAACACCTGCTTTTGTAATCAGCCTATGCAATCAGACAGATTACATGATTACTACCAAATATCATGCAGATACACCCTGAGAGAAGCATTTGTTGCCGTTTCATGTTTTTAATCAACGTGGCAGGAAAAAAAAAAAAAAAGAAACCTGACAAAATAAAGTAAGATTCCATCTCAGTAGGTATTCATAAAAGAAAGATGGAAGAGAAGCATGAAGTTTGTCTGAAGTGCGTTTTTGGAATAGATTTAAAACATTTAAACCTAACTTTTCAAAAAAAAAAAAAAATCCAGAGAAAAATTGTTTCATACACAGAAGCTACACATAGGGCCTGAAATAAAACAGCAATCCACTGAGCACATCCTTAACTTTAACACCATTTTAGAAAAAAAAAATTGGCAACCTGCAGGATTGTCCCCTCAGACTCACAGTAAGATATGAAGAACTTGAGTGAATGATCAAAATTAAAATTCCAAGCTCTTCCCAATGAGCTTTGCTATGAGAATCCACCATTGAATAGAAACACTTGTTGGGAAACACTTGTTAGGAAACCTCAGGAAAAGCACATCTTTGCACATCCTCCACCACATTACCATTTCTGTTGTTCTTTTTCATTTTTAATCCTGCTGTAAAAACAACTTCCTGCAAAGACCACACTCATTAATACCGAGGTAAAATATCTGACAAAAAAACAAGTTGAGAAACAGCACCAACTCAAAATCCTCACAGATAGTGAACTTCATTTTGGATTCGTATAATAATTAGGTCAGAAGACTGCATTAGACTGCATAACGTTCAAAATGCTTCAGCATATTCACAAACAGACTGGAAAATTACTGAAGGAAAAATAATTCTGCAATCTATTATGCTGATACACAACAGCAATACAATGAATCGACTAAAATATCTGATTATATGCAACTCAAATAAGCACAATAACACTGTTATGAACATCTGCAATATTAGCAACTTTAACACTAAACTCAGTACCCTTTATACACTAGAAACCTTTTCAGTATAAGAATAATATTAGTGTCTTGAAGGTAAATATAGTATGATTCAAAACTTGAAAATTGTATTATGAGCTTTTCTTAGCATTTTGAAAATATCTTTGTGTGATGTTTGAGCCCAATTATAATGTTTTTCTTAGAAAATTAAGCAAAATGCGAGTCTTGGAGCTTGTTGACCTGTTGCAGACATGATATCCACGAGGATTCTAGCCTTCTCCAAAGGACAGGTACATTTCCAGCACTTGAGTTCAGCACAGAAAGACGTAGGTGCTCACAATTTCAAAGGGCGCCCTGCACCATCTACAAGTAATCAGCTTTCCCAGCCATCTGAGGACAGAGCTGTTTCTGTAATCAGGAACTCACTAACTATATTAGACAAATGGGCATACTGTCAGGCATCCTCTTGACAAATTAAGATGAATGACCATTTTGTCAGTGGCAGAGTGCACAAAATTGTGAATGACCTAATTATTAAAAAGTCACACATATAATTATGCATGCAAGTAGATGCAGATATGTAGCTGGATGTTTATGGGAGCAACTACTGAATTTCTGTCATCACTGCAAATATAGGTTACAGTTTTGTGTTCCCGGAGACCTATATGTTCCAAAACCAGGAATAAAGCCACTGAAGAATGTTACTGAAGACCAAATATAGTCTCCTGGTTTCATATATGTCTGGAAGAAAAAAGCTAAGAATTAAATGACAATGCATATTGGACTGGATAGTGATTTGAGGTTTATAAAAGTGAAACAAGTTTCACCTGACAGAAAAACTGATGCACAAACCTCAAGCAGAATTATACCTACAGTATATTTTCTTTACTATTTACAAGAGAATCACTTGATTTCCTATGCAAAAAGCATTTCTAGATTGATTACTGGCCCATGCAGAGTGCCACAATGAAACTGCACACCATGCCTTACTGGAGAGGAGCACGTCATGTGTCACCACTGCATCGGGTTGATCGAGCACAATTATATTTGTTTGGTCAAGCATGCACGTGTGGCTCACATGGTTTGTGTGTTGCTGTGCTGAGCTGTTAGCATCAGATTGTTTCTTTTTCCCCTTATCAAGTGAAGCCAAATCTTGATATGCTACCTCAGTATTTATTCCCTCCACATTCCTAGAAATTCCTAATAGCTTTAATAGAACTTGCTAGAAGTCAAAATTAAAAAGAAATAATGAAGACCTCAATTTTTTTCTTTTTTCCAGATCATTTGTCTGTTCTAGTGCTGGAGAACCACCTCTCTATGTCTACTTATGGTGAGAGACCTCTTGCTCTATGAGCAGACCCAATGAATCCAGTAGTGCTACTTCTGGAGCTACACGCTAATGTACATGACTCAGGTCATCGGAATTGGGCTCCAACATATTATTTGTTGGCAATAAAACCATGCTTGTTTTCACTTATACTTCATGGGAAAGATCAAAGACATAACATTTCTAACACATAATTGCCCTTCTGTGTCAGAAGGATAAATGGTTCAGCAAGGGTCGTATTCTTCAGAAAACAGCCTAACATTAGAGTCAAGCCTCCAATTTTGGGAGTGGGAGGATGGAGGGGGAAGGAAAACCACATAACACTGCTATTCCACACGTGCACGGGAGGGTGAAGCACATACAACATATGAGGAAGAGACCCACAGGACTCAGTGCTGCCTTCTCTGGCACCCCAAGGAACAGGGAATGTCTCTTGGTTATCTGGGGCACAGTGTTGCATTTGAGCTGACAGAAGCCTCCAGGATTCACGTGTTTGGGGAAAAAGGCACAGAAATAATCTGATTGTTCCCACGGGACAAAGCCAGAGCTGAATTTGCATGGGACCACACAGGTGGGCTTACTCTGAGCTCTTAATATTCCAGCACTCCTATCCCAGAGACAGGGACCAGAAACACTTAAGCTTTAATCACCCAAACTTGGCTGACATTGCTTGCATAACCCTGGCACAGCTTCTTGGGCACATATTACAAATGGATCTTTGAGCAGATAATCCTTTCTTCCACATAGTCCCACATACCTCCTCCATTCACTGGCAAAAGATGTTTACCTAATCTTCGATGGTCATTTACTGCCTAATATTACCAAAAAAAGAAAAATGATAGAATTATCACAGTAAATTAAAACAATCACATGGTAGATACGTAAAAAAAGAAAAAAAAAAATCAGTCTAAACTTCACCAAACTAAAGCCAGGCAGAGTTATAAGCTACTGAAAAGTAAGTCCGGTATTAGGAAATACTAGGCAACCTTCATGACACCCACACATACTTGAATCATCTTGCTGACAACATGCTCCCAACATTTTTGGTATCTGTGCATTTTATTTTCCAATGCCACAGTATCTGCTGGTGATAATGCACTGCCATTAATTGGTTATGAAAGATGTCTGGTATGATTTGCTTCAAACCTCTGCAATCTAGTCTGTACCCAGTATTAGTGGGAGGTTTGCTTAAGATGCTGTTGCTCAGTGTTTATTTTCATGAGTTAAGTCTTAGCTCCATCAGCTTGGAGAGGACTCTTCACACCACCAGAATCCTTTACCAACTTCGTCACTTCCACTTCAGGAAAAAGTACATCTTTAGCTGTTCTTCCTCACTTTACGGACTGCAACATATCTCCTTTCACATGGGCTAGCTTTATTTCAGCCTTATTTTATGTCTTCCTCACTGGCCCTTTTACAGACAAGTTAGGGCCAGACCACTTTGGCTACCAAGAACATAGTTCAATTTATTACTATCATGATGAAAAAGACCCTTTATCTACCATTGCTATCAGTATGATGTCATCTCTGGATTTTGTTTTATTGCTGTGTATATGACCTGCTGCATAGTCCGAACATAACACTGTACATTTGGTGAAGCTCAAGTTTGAGAGGAGTCACGTCTTCTTTTGTTCTTGTTTGAGCGCTCCTTCCTAGAGTCTGTCCGTAAGGAGGAGGATGTTTCTGCCCTCCAGTTGTATTTGTTCTTTGTCATGCTTGTGTTGCAGAGCTGGAGGTTTAAGGCAGAGTTTTTTTGTGGGTATTTTTTATTTTAATGAATTTCAGCTATTCTTCTGTTTTAAGTCACCAAAAGCCTCTAAGTCACAAGCCTCCAGTAATCCAGTTGAACATTGTGAAAGTGCTACATAAGCATTAGATAAAATTGTTAATATCTCCTGGGGGCTGCAAGCAGCTCGGATCACTCTTAACCAGCCTCTCTGGCTGCCACACAGGGCTGCATTATTCATCTCTGGAGGGAGATGTGTCCAGCTGACTTTATCCACAGCCAAATATGTTTATTTATTACAGCACTTCAGTGTGTTCTCTAAGCTTTTCTCTTCAATTCTCAGGCATTTCTGGTGTAAGAGGCGGGATTAAAAGAATTCTTCTCAGCATCTTGGGTTATCTTTAAATTTTTCTGCAGCGACATGTATAGGGACAGAAGCTACTCCGTGGCTCTTAGTAGCACAGATGATAAGTGATCCTGTTTTGCTGTATAACACACCTTTCAGCTGACACTGATTTCTACCTCGAAAGTTCAGTATCATCCTTGATCTCAATTGTACTTTACTGAAAAGGTGAGGCAAAAAAGTGTCGGGTACTACAGCAAGAGAACATCCTTTTGGCAACAATATTTTGTTTTTAAAACAACCTACAACGAAAAGGAAGGATTTCATGGCTTAGTGCAGAGTTTAACAGTATCGCTGCTTCCAAGCAAAAGCATATTAAAATATAGTTTAAGCAATTAATTTTTCTGATGCTACAGGCTCTTAAGGTAATCTCTACATAGAAAGGGCAGAGAGAATAGGAAGCCAACCATCTTTAAAAGTACTCACTAGTAAGTCAAAATTAATATGTCACTTTTTTCCTCTCTTAACATGCCCACAGGGACTGCTCTACAAGTCCAGAATAGCACTAACTGGTTTCACTATTCCAAACACAATGTCACTGTGAAAGTACAGTTTTCCTCTGAACAGTCTTCAAGTCCAGCCCTTTTCCATCTCCATCATCATCCCTTATTGGCTTCCTCGCCCAAAGGGAATCCTTCAGTTTCAAAGATGGCATATTACAACTCCAAAGCCAAATGTATCAGGGCTGTATTTATTTAACTTATGGAATAAACTGTATTTTATAAGGGCCAACCTGAAAGTATGTTACTCCATGATGCCACTTTACTTTTACAGCTGGTCTTTGGACATGCTTGCAAATAATCAAATCTCCTGCCTGTCTAGAATAGCTTAGTAAGACAAAATCCACATGCTAGCATCACTAGATAGCCCAGAGGCAGATAGAGGCATTCACCTTGAATCCCTAATATTTAGCATAGTCCAACAATATCTTACCTATACATTTGCTCAGAGCCTATCCCCCCTCCCCAAAAGAAATAGTTCATTCTTATTGAAGAACAGTAACACGACAGTCAGGCGGTATAAGGAGTGTGAAATAGTTGTCTTCTTGAGTTTGCCGCTCATGGAATTTTTCAGAAGGCTTATTTCATGTAGGACAGATTTATTGGATAAGGAAAATGAAAGAGGCTGTAGCTCCTCAATTATCACTAGACACAGCAGTATATATTCCTGAATCACACAACATGGTCACGGTCATGTAGATATGTAGCTTGCCTCAACCTTTCACCCTCCCTTCTTTCTATCTATACCTGGACTACAGCCTCTTCTAAATTCAACATATTCCCTGAGTAGGGACTACCTCACATTTTCTATGCACTGCACAAACATTAATTTATTAACCTTGATAATAAGCATGGGAGATTAATGTGACACCTATTCAAAATGCAGTGGAGGATATGGGAAGAATCAGCTTTGAATCAGGCTCTCATCTAACAGATAAGTAAAACAAAACATAAGATTCTGTTTAACTTAAGAGCATATAGCAAATCAAACTTCAATGAAGGTCAATGCCATTCTCTCGATTATTTATGGATGTTCCGACTTCTCTGGCTGTATAAAACATTCCTGTTATTTTTGGTTCTGCTTACAACAGACACCAAGTGTTACAGCAAATCTCACAAAAAGGACAAAATATTCAAGGCTCTGTGTGGTTTCATCAACTGTTTTTTAATATGTCTAATGTTTTTAAAAGCAATGCTTATGCTCTGAAAATGAAGATTTTATCAAAAGCATTACTGAATGCAAAGTACTTGATTTGACTGTAGAACATTTTGCCCTATGCATTTGTAAAGTTCATCTTATCACAGACTACAGTAAACACAGGATACAATATTTTCAGAGGTATCTAAGCACACCATTTTCACTGCTACATGTTCCTGTAAGTCATTTAGTCACTTAAAAAAATTATCCTTGTTATGGTTAATTAAGATGAGCAATAGAAAAGTCAAACAGGGTGATGCAGTGCTATATCTACTGTGATTATTTAGTGAAGTTTTAAAATTCAAAATGAATCTAATGTTTAAAATAATCAAGTCCTAATATTAAGGCCATTTCTCATTTTATTGCTTTGTGGTTTGCTGTTGTTATTGTTGGTTGTTTTGTTGTTGTTTTTCTTCCTCCAAATAACCAACAGTAGGAATCGTTAAACTAAAAAGCATATCACTAAATTAAAAACGCAGCTAAACCACCACTTTATCTTAGAAGACACAGGGACACAATGCTCAGTAGGGCAAATCACTTTGTGCCCAACATCATTAAATTCTTCGGGTTCCACATGAAAATTCAGCATTTATTTGCCAAACGACCAAACAACTGCCATGAACCTCAAAAATCATGTAACACTAAGTAAACCAGACCACGGTGACTGTCTTTAAATGCTAGTACATAGAAAAAAGAAAACTTTAATGAGTTTGTATCATTAAACTAAGTAGCTTTTAACTCATGTATTTCTCCAATGCTTTATTCAGAATTCACGAACCAGAGTGATTGGACAGAGATAACCTGAGCCCAGGTTCAAAATGAGAAAGTTCTCTTGCAAACTCATACAGCCATCTGGTAGTTGAACGGCTTTAAAACGTTCTAGCAGAACTTAGTATGAGAGAAGAACAGATGCCTGCAGTATGCATTAGACACATCATCTAGGGTTTCTCTGCCAAAAAATTAATTATGTAAAACAAACTTTCAACTAGAGGCCAGATTTGAAAAGGAAACAAACATTTGGAGGAAAGCACAACACCTTCGCAAGAAGAGCAATAGATAAGTGGCTCAGGAAGAAAAATACTGCTGTAAAAATCCTTCTATTGGAAGATCTGTATTTTTGATCTATGGGGAAAGAATCTGTCTCTTAGAACAAGAACACAAGGTTGCATATAAAGTATAATAAAGAGATATTGAAAAACTTCCATACGTCATCTACAAGTTAAACACTGCATCACAAACATAGATAAAGGCAAGTTCCAACCCTGAGCAGCTGGTAAAAACAAATATAATCAGTACTTGAATAAATATACTGGTGCCCCCCTGCAGATCCTGGTTTAAGATTTTATTCTCACAACTAGTTAGGAAACAAATTATTCATGAGAATGTCACAGAAATCTGGCAGATTGGATGACCTTGACCCACAGCCTGAGACAGTATCCTGGGACTAACCCATGGTCACAATTTTTGCCAACACTGTTTTGACCTAAAACTATGGAACCTCCTAAGGCTGGTTTACCATTCACTTTATTTCATCACTTTTCACACAAATCGAAGCTTCTCAAGGACTGAACCAGTTGGATGCTGTATTATCTAACAACTACAGATAAATGGTATATAGAGATTGGGAATAATTTCAGTTGGGTAAATTTATTAAGGATAAAATTTCACTATACAAAGTCCTTAGGACTTGTCATCTACAGAAATCCAAAACACTGTGCACAACTTTATATTGCTCTTCAGCTTTTCTCTTCTAATATGGTACACACTTGAGAGGCATATATTTTACAGAAAGGTACATTAGGTAGCTTCAAGAAATGTGCTAATACTTTTATGTCATATTGATCAAACTAGCATGAGACATAAACGTGTTAGACACTAATGATACAGGATCTCAAATTAATAGGCTAAATGGGAAGCATTTATGCTAAGCTATCATTATATTTAATATAGTTTATAAGTATGTAGTTGATACAAAGTAAGATACTACATTAATAGCAAAACAATGGGATTTCCTAAGGAAAAAAAATTGAAAGAGTACTGGTTTCTGACACTACTATTATTTATTATTCTTTTGTCACAACGATTGAAAATGTAAAAAGATTTTTTGGGGTTAGTCAACTTTTTCTTAGCCTGGGCATGATTCATGCTTAGACTACAGAGAGGACATAAGTTCTGGATTCCGTTTTTGCTTTCATGTTGGACTACTACTTCTGTACACATCATTGAGGTTCTTCCTTGTCTGGTTTTAGCTGGAAATACAAAATGAAAAAGAAATATAAATTACACCAGATGAACCCAGGGACCAGTACATGTGCTTCCCATGTTAAAGAATTTAGATAACAAAACTAAGGAGGAAAAGCTTTTGTAAACTGGATAGGTGGGCTTAAGTGAGTAAGATCTGAAAGCAAACATCTAGTGCTTGACTTTCACGTATCATTAGTCTTCGGTTCTTCATTTCTTCACATATCAGTGACAAAAATGTTCACTGTAGCACAACAACAAACCAAAGGCTAGCGTGAATTGGAAGAAATCTCCTCAAGTAGGACTTCATCTTCATTGGAGTCACAAAATACAGGTCCTTGAATGTGCACAGAGGAGGGCAACAAAGGTGGTGACAGGGCTGGAAGGAATGTCTTGTGACAAGTGGCCAAGGCCTCTGGGCTTGTCTAGTTTGGAGAAAAGGAGGCTGAGGGGTGACCCCATTGCTCTCTACAGCTTCCTGAGGAGGGGATGTGTGGAGGGAGGTGCTGAGCTCTTCTCCCTGGGATCCAGTGACAGGACACATGGGAACGATTTAAAGCTGCACCAGGGGAGGTTTAGGCTGGACATCAGGAAGCATTTACTTACCAAGAGGATGGTCAGACACTGGAACAGGCTTCCCAGAGAGGCAGTCAATGGCCCAAGCCTGTCAGTGTTTAAGAGGCCTTCTGAAAACACCCTTAATAACATGCTTTAACCTGGTCAGCCCTGAAGTGGTCACACAGTTGGACTAGATGGTCATTGTATGTCCCTTCCTACTGAAACATTCTCTTCTATGTTCAGTGTGCAACCAGATTTCTTATAAAGTAAAATTGACTCACAGTACAAGTGAAACAAAACCAGATCTGAAATGTCTAACTGGAAACTGTTCAGCTACTGGGTGGATTCAAAGCAGGAAAATAGGACTAGTGGTGAGGAATGACAGAAATCTGATGGCTATGCTTGATGCATATTCTGTATCAGACAAAGGAATATGAGAGGGAAGCTGTCTTGCAACTAAAAATGGCTATTCTGTTCACAGAGATTTAGCTCTCAACAGATTTCATAGTACCCTTAACTCGATAGGAATAATTAGAAATCTGGCTGAATATTTATGCTTTCACTCCGCTTACAAGGAAATAGAAGAGCTATATGCATCTTGCAATAACTAGTGCCTCATTTCCTAATGTAGCTGCCTCCAGCCACCTAGCAGCTCTTATTAAATCCTTTTTTACTACTCCTTGCAGCAAGGCAGCACGGTTCAGTAGTCAGAAGTGCACCCAAGTGACCACCCACTCTACTCCAGGCGCTGTCATTACCTGGGGCTGACTCTCTGCCAGTGAATCAAAATGAAGAAGCATCTTCACTTTTTCGTATGTTAAGACTTCTCTGTAAAGATGATGATAATACCTTTCTCATCACAAAAATGAAAGGGGAATGACAAGGACTGTTAATGATTTGTACAACACTGATAATGTGGAGCACCATTTAAGCGTAAAGTGTATTTGAATTATGTTAGCTATGAAAAAGAGATCAGAAAATAATACTGGAGCATGGACTAACATTTTATGTTAATTATTGGTGGAGAGGGAATGAAGAAACTGGCCTTCCTATATCCAGCACTAATGAGACTCAATTTATGCCTGCTTTTACATAATCTACTTATGAGAGCAAAGAAAATCCCCATCCTATCTGCTAGATGTACACTGGAATAAGTCTCCTCCTACAGAGATTTGCCTCAATCATGGAAGCAATCAGAATGTTTAGACTTTGATGTGCAGATGGAGGCCAAAGAGGAAAATCACTACAAATTAAAAACTGTGCCTTCCAAAATAACAGTTAGAAAATTTTCTATAATCAACACGGCATGGATGATTGGTAATGATGTCCCAGACCACAAACTAGCCAACGCTTTTCCTGGGCACAACTGTTTTGCTTTTGAAAGCACTTATATGCTCACAATAAATGTCATTTGAAGTTAGCACACCAGTTTGTCCTTTTTTTCCCCCAAAAGTCACACACATGAGGTTGGACATTGACAACTGCAGTTAAGAGAATTCCTCTTTCATGTGCACATATGGGAAGAAATTCAATAGTGTGCTGCAAAATATTCTCTTGCAGCATCAATATTTTCCTGGTCAGATTTTACTTAATAACCATTGAACGCACTTTTTATAGAATGGAACTCACTAGCTCCATCAAGCTCATAATCAAGCTACTGCTCTTATCTGGTGGTTTAAAAGCATAAATTGCTCTTTAGCAAATACACTAAAACACAGAAATTCACAAAGTAGCTACAATGTAATGCTAAAAAAACCTGAAAAAGCAAGTGGAGAGAACATCCTATACAGTTGTAGGACGTGTATTCAAAGACAGACCAGTAAATATTGGACAAAAACTAGTCAGAGTTTACCAAAATATACCCAGCAAAGATAGCTGATCATGCATTTGTTAAAAGACTAAGCCAAAGTCAGACTGGGTATAGTCAATTACAGGCTTTCTCCAAAGGATTCTTCCAACCGGAAATCAAAACAAGCACATATAATGATAACAGCCAATACAAAACCTTGTTCTTCATTGGCACCATTGCTAAGGTAAGGACTAGATGATCTTCCGAGGACTAGATGATCATTCAAGGTCCCTTCCAATCCCTAACATTCTGTATATTCCCTTCAGGTACATACCTAATGGTGATGTTCTCTGAAGTGGGACTAGGAGTTGTCAGGGTGCAAAGCTGCAGAATTCCTTGGCTAAAAATCTGACCACTCTCCGAGATCAACACATTTATTCTCTTATATGACCTCACTATAATTTTGTGATTCAAATGTATACCAACACATATGTAGAGATATACATATTCACACACACACACACATAATATGTCAATAGTATTTACTGACATTTATGCTACCAACACCAGTGCTGGTTAGGCAAATTAATGAAAACAACAGCATTTTAAGTTCATATCTGGTGCACAGAAGTTGACTCATTACATACATCTAGATAATTTAAAAGCGCTTGCTTGCATCTAATAACACATCTGCTACTACTATTTCCGTCTACGACATCTCCATGCATCTACTACTGATTAAAAAACATTCAAGTAGCTGTGTTAAAGTGTCTAACCTGGCAATCAAATTTGAAATTATATAAAATTTACCGGATTTGGAAGCACAAAATTTATCTATTATTTTCAGCAAATCAAATGAACCTGAAACACATTATGCAATTATCCCTGTGCATTACAAATTCCAAATAGAAGATGATGTATTACAAAAACATGCTAAGATTAGAAAATCTTTGTTTCTGAAGCAACCCGAGTGGAGTCAACCTTGGTGTTTTTTCTTTAAAATCACTTGAAATATGCATTTTTGTGTGAACTCCAGTAAGTTGGGCAGCTCTGAGTTTTATTATAAGGATTTGTTTTTTTCCTACTGAACTTTACATAGAAATTGTGTATGGTTACACTTCAGATCCAAAATGTAAGAGAAATTCTTTAAACGTATGTAGAAAAAATAAAGCAAAAAGACCAAGGTAAATTTTAGTGATTTTCTATTTGAGTTTTAGCTGATTAAGGTAAGCGATGACACGATTTACCTTCTCATTAAGAAATGCGAGCAAGTGTTTCTTTGCAGATAAATTATCAATAACACTTTAATTAAGGTTTGATTGAGCCAAAGCAATTATCACACGGCGGCAGGTAGTGAACAGTGAAGTGCTCAGGGTATCGTTTCCCCAGTGCAGGGGCTGGAGGCAGAGGGAGTAATTACTATTGATAAGGCTAATCTTCCAGTCTTCTAACAACAGGCATGCTCAGACGAGACAAATCCCACTCAGCATTTCCCGTCTACAAATTGGTCATTTACATGTTTTCTTACCAACATATGCTATTGTAGAAGATTACCCAAAGATGGCAGCAGTCCAGCCACTTACTTAGCAGCCAATGCTCATGTCTTTTGCACAAACGTATGTACTTTTCTAGGCCCTTCCTAGCCTTTACATACAAGTCTGGAGACTAAACCTTACTAAGGACAAGCAGAGCTTTGAGCCAAAATCAATTGACAAGGGTCCCTGCCTTTGAAGTTACTCCCTATCATCACAACCACATGCAACTATAGTGCCTTTCTTATCCCCCCAAGGAAACTTTGGAAAGTTTTTGGAAATAAAATTCTTGTTAGACAGACCATACACAAATTTTTACGTGCTTGTTTAGTTGTCCAAAAGCATTACTTCAACACTGCATGTACATTATCCAGGCAAAGCAGTAACCCATGGCGTGCCTTCCCCACATTGTTTCAACAAAGCTTTTACATTTGTTTTCCAGATACCAAACTAAAACTGGGGAATGGCATTATTTCATTCACATGTTTTTTCCACAGGCGGATGACATAGTTATTACTGTTGACCTTGCTGTCCCTCAAAATATCAGACTGACTCCATTTTCAAGGGATAAGAGCACCCTGCCAGGATGGTTATCTGCGGTGTGACTACTGTATTAGTAGATTATTTCAGTAACAATCACTGATAATAGCAACTGCTAGAAACAAACAAAAAAAATTCTCTTATTAATTCTGGGGTTTTTTCTTTCTTTTTCTCAAGACTAAACAAACCTGAATGCTACAGTATAAACTAAATGGCTACACAAAAATGTAACCAGAACTTAGATTTTTTTTTTTCTTCTTTTACATGACCTCTGTAGTGTCCTTCAAACATATTGCTACCTATTTCTGCTGATGAGCAGCTATCATGTCTCACAAGGCTTCAATCACACTAGAAACAGGATATCTGACTATTCTGCATCCATCACTGGAATGATCTAATCTTGTACTAAGAAATAAGCATGAAATCATCTCGTTTCATAGTAGATATATTTAAAAGACTGACCTCTACAAAACAGATCTCCTTGTACACACACACACACAAAAAAAAAGAAAATCAAACATTTCTACGCATCAAGTTTAAACATTCTGCCTCTTCTTGATTATTTCCACATGGAAACTTGCAAATGCATTTGCAAATTGTGACTATAATCTTCCAAAGTCTAGAATTCCAACCATCTTATATGGGTTTCTTTCTACTGTGCTGAATAAACTTCTCTGACAAAGTGTCCCTGACTTCTCATTGCAGGTCAGGTGAAATTTCGTTAGTATTTATCACTTACACAGTCTAAAAAAAAAAAACAAGCAATGTACTTCTTACAGACAAATAGACACTATTTGGAAGGGCATAAAATCAAACTAGGTAAAGAAAGAAAAAGAGAATGGATAAAAGCATGGCTAAGCTCACTACACATTTGGTTGGCTCAACTATATTTGCTTTTCCTTCCACATCTGCACACATTTCTTCATAAATAAAGTAATTGCCTGATAAAAGGTAGGCAACAACATGTACAAATCCTGCAATATACACTCCTCTGGTATCATCTATGCTTAGACTAAATGGCAGAATAGTATGCCTCACTTGAATACATTCCCAGGCTGCCTATTGCTGTAAAAGCCCTGTGTTTTGCTCAAGCTACATTACAAAGGATTTTAGCTATGTTTTACATTACAAAAGGAAAAAAATAAAATAATAATAATAAAAAAAATATATATATTAACAACAACAAAAAAATATATATAAATCACTGAATCGGTCTCTGGTTTCAAACGGGAATTGTAGAAATGAAATATGGTGACCAGTGTAACAAAGATACTAGGTACTTCGGGATGCAGGTAATTTGAAGGATACAGGTAGTCTTGCGAGGAGCAGGGAGTTGGACCTGATGGTCCTTATGGGTCCCTTTCAACGAGATATCTTATGATTCTATGATACTCAACGAGTGAAACTGGAAAAAGTAGCTAACTGAAATATGAGATATATTTATTAAACTTCACCTGACAATTCAACCCCTTTTGTCCTTGAAAAGTTTACTTACAGCTTAAAGATGACACCTGTAGATTTCCCTCCATGGTGTTTCAGAGGGGTTCATTCATTATGCATTGATACCTTTGTAGAGCTATTACAGAGATTACACTTTCTTATATCTGTTGTCAGATACCAATAAAATGGATTCTAGTAGGTCTTTAAGGATTCGGTTTGAAACTTTTTCCTCTGTGTACCAGTTCCTTACAGGCTCTTGGTGATGGGGACAAACAATGAGGAAGGGATAATGCACTGGCTGCTCATAAACCCCCGCCTTGTTCATCTGTTTTCAAGAACAGTTATGAACTTTGATATTACACTTCTGCACTACTGAAACCAGAAAAAACCTTCACAAAATATCCTGTTAGAAGTGAAAACCTTTGCTGTCAGGTTCCCAAGCTGGCCAAGGGAAATACCCCGTAAGGTGCTTCAGAGGCACCAGCTGCCTCCAACCCCACGGGACCAGACATTGGCAGGGCAGCCCCCTGGACTGTGTCTTTAGTTCTAATCTGATTAAGACTGATTAAATTTGCTCTGCCCTGATTGTTATAAAAGGTGCTGCTTTGTGGGCTGTGTAATTCAAAAAAGTAGGAAATTATGCTCTCTCCAAAACCAAGCATCACATCAACGGCAGGCACAGGTAGGCAGGATAAGTCACTGCACAGCTGCAGCTCTCTGGAGCACTTCATTTACCAACATGACAGTAATTAACCTTTCAGTGAACAACACATTGCTGTTGCCATGGGAACCCACCCTGGACATAAAGAGAGTTTCATTAGGTACTGCATACACCAAGGAAAAGTTACACTTCCGACAAACGCATTGTCACAAAAGGGTGTCAAAGCAGTTGTGAGCATCATCACTTTGGGGAGTAACGCGATGACAGCTCAATAGGAAAGTCATGACCAGTCTAGAGAAATTAAGGCCACAGGAGGTGCCAGGGAACCCAGAAAACCACGTCACACCAATTCAAATCACCTTTCCTTCCACTTTGCCAGAGTAAGCAGCCATTGCAAAAAATAAAAATTTCAGAGCAGGCAGAAATGGCGAAGGAGAACAGTCTTCTGTACCTTCACATATAAATGGAATCATACTAAACAGTCCCACAAACGAAAAAAAAATTTTTTTAAAAAATAAAAAAAATAGAGCTCTAACCTAATGTACAATAGGCACAGAAACTCGCTAACACTATTTATTTTTAAAATGAATGCAGTAGGTTTGTCTGAGAAAATAAGAATCATAAAATCTAAACAGAATAGCACCTTACTAGCTAATATTTAGTTTGCACTCTACAATTTGCATTACAATCACCACCTACTTTTTTTCTCAGAAAGGATTTCTAAAGACTAACATAATGAGATTTGCACTTTACTGTACATTACTGCAAGAATCTCAAGCTTTAGTGAAATTTATCGAATAATATTTATTAGCATTCTAGGAAGCCTTTAATTCAATATTAATCTACATTTGTCAAATAAAGAACTAAAATATGTTTTGAGTCATATTATCTTATTATTTCTTGAAAAAAATGAATTTGTATAGTAATTTGCAAAATTCAGTGTCTATTACAGTTTTAGATCATTAGCTCCTACTGGATCCTAACACACTTTTATTAAAAAGGAAAGTTAAAAAAAAATCCATCTGTAGACTTGGGAACTAATTTCTGCCATAAAACATTCTATAGCATTGCAAATGTATTATTTATATGTGCCTCAGTTTTCCCCAAGACACTTTATCTGTCCCTATTTAGGAAAAAAAATATAAAAAGCAGTCTGGCATCCAAAGACTGACAGCAGGATGCAGTAAGAGTGCTGGCATCTGCCTGATTTGGAGAAACTGGGTTTGTGGGACCAGGGATCGCAATTATTCAAAGCTGCAGATGGGTGCAGATTTTCCTCTCTCTTCTACCAAACCATGTCCCTTCTGGGATCTCACTCTCTCCCCTCACTTCGTGATCCAACTGATCGCCTGCAGTCGCTGCTCAGACTCGTTTGCATTAACTCCTGCAGTCCCAGGCAACTGGCTCCAGCTTTGAGCAGGCTCAGACAGTCCTGCACAGATCACTTGCTTGGACACCTGACGACAGTCTCCACGTGCTTTATTTATAAAGAGAAGGTGCTGGGAAGATGGGCTTGCGGGTTCCACTCCTGGAGCTGGATATTCGGAAAACAACTGTGATGATGTTAATCAATGTCCCAGGTCATGTCCATATGATACTATATGCTTTGAAGAAATGAAGGTGAGGATATCTCACTGTTCTTTCAGGGGATTCAACACTTTAATGTCCTTATTTCAAACTTGTTTAAGTCAAGACGAAAAGTGCTTTTCTGCTCTTTTTTTTTTTTTTCCCTACTAGTGATCTGCTCCCGGTCTCATGAGGTTGGTCCAAAATTCACAGGGGTCAACAGGGAGATCTGTAGTGACAACAGTTTGAGAAGGCTATTTGCTATTGACCTCACCAGTGGTGAGATCAGGCTTTTCCCTGCTCCCCCCATTTCTGTCCCTCACAGTACAAAAAATAAAGCCAGCCACACCAAAGAGTTTAAGTTGTTCTCTGTGCCAAAATGAAACTGAAAGAAATCACTGCTGTTGCCTTCACTACTTCACAAATACACAATCCACCCAGAGCTGTAATAAGGGGATTCTTCTGACATCTGCAAAGAAGAAACTGGTTCGTTTGCGTATTAGCAGAATTTAATGTCTGACAATCTGGATTATTAACTCATGAGAAGCAAATCAGCAACAATCAATCCCTCTTTGCGTTTTCTGAAGTCCACTCTTCTCAATGGCTGCCTGGTTCAGACCAAAAGCTTTGCAGAGCGTCCAGCACTGTGTTCATGTACAAGCACAGTTACTAGAGCAGGTATCAAAGCAGTCCCACCATCTCAATTACTAAAATATATCCTTTACTTTTAATTATTTTCATGCTTGCTTAAAGGCTTGAGTACAAAGGTAACCAACGGCTGTCATAGTTGTATTTTTCATAGTTGAAAGGATTTATAAATATTTACCATGTCTACATATTAAGCACAGTTGATTTTCTCTACCAATACATAACTTCTTCAGTTCAGGATCAAAACATGATAATAAACTTTTGCCTTCTTCAAGGCACTGTTACAACGATAATCCAAGAAGGGAGGCAGTGTAAACACACTTCACCTATCCTCCACTGCATCGCTGCTTGAAAGGCACCTACCTCCATCATACAATAGTTTTTATCACTTTTGAGTATTGAGTAATCATTTTTTTGGATTACCAGCTATATCTTCCTGAAACAAAGGTGTTGGAAAGCCACTGCATCTCTATTTAATATTAAAGCTTGCTATCTGCCTAGCATAACTTTCCAAATTGCAGCAGTTGTTTTTGATAGGATTTCTGTATGTTCTTGCCCACAGTTCATTTTTAATGAGACCACGCAATCAGGTACTTAAATCAAAGCATAAAAAGTCTTGGGAAAATTACACACTGAACCATGAACTTTCCTGGGTGACCTCAGACAACTTTTCCTTGTGATTCATCCAATTTATCTGAAGAAAAAAAAAATCTGTGTAAAAAATATCTCAGGTCTTGCAGAAAATTGGAGGTGACATGTCAGCTGAGGTCACCTTCTAACACCATCCTATTGTGGAGCTAAGCACATTCCTGGGATTTCAATTTCATAAATTATGTGTGCTGTAAACTGCAAGAATATGTAAGTGCAATCCTGAGAAGTCAGCAGTGCCAGCTTGCTAAATAACTATATTTCTTTAAACTTACATTCTGAACTTGGAAATCACTGTATTTCAATTAGTGCACACCACAGTGTACTAAAAAGCTGAGTACAAGTAAACATCCTTCTAATTCACAACTTTGATGTAAGAAATTCATGAGCTTACCAGTGAAACACAAATAATGTTGTCGTAACGGATGTAGATGCTTATCAAAGAGAAATCAATCTAATAAAGAATTTACTCAGTTAACACTGCAATGCCTTTTTGTTAAGCCGTGTGTGCGATGTCTCTTTAAAAGGTGCAGCAAGGATTTGGGACATCATCATATGCCCTATCATTTCCAATACATGACTTAAAAAGATGTTCTATTCCTGGAAACATTTTTGCTATTTCTTTCCTTGTGCATCCCCGCTTCTTCATCACTTGAGTTTTAAAAATTTATGGCTTATCCTCTGTTCCTCCAGATGCCATTTTCCATCACTCCCTGCTGTCTTCCTCTGCACTTGTCTGGAGCTCTCTGAGTTGAAATGGATTATCTGAACTCAGCACTATCTCCAGAGGAGTCACCAAGATGACAAAACTCAAGGAAATAAAAACATCTCAGTCACTGATTAGCAGGAAAAAAGGGTCAGACAGGATAGGTGAGGAGGAAAGGGAGATGATGACAGATTATTATAAACCTCCCAAGTGAGTCACGATGAATAATGAGAACTAGGAATTTAGGAATCATGGATGACATACTTTAGCAAACTGACTTAGAGTGCTTCTCAAAGAATTTTTTTTCCCTTGAAGCACAACAGGGTTGCAAGGGGAGTATTTCTGAATTGTATTTTAGAATATCTCACTGACAAGTACACAGCAATATACCTTCACAATTACCTGTTTGCCTTAATTTACCACGAAAATCCATGACACGAAGGCATTCTGGGTTGTATTGCTGTGTAAAAATGACAGGGCCCATGTCCAAAACCAACTGCAGTAAGGTAGCAACAGACTCCTCAGCCTTGTTGAGAATTACAAGCAGCTGGAAGGAAAGCTTATGGATAAAAATCACAGAGTGCATGCCTTTGCTCTAAATAGGAGCCAATACTGTGCTCTGCAAAGCGGGCGTCAGAGAAAGGAAAAATCGAGCAGTTGTCAGGGACTGAGAGTGAGCAGCAGAGATTCAGTATGAATTTAAAAAGCAAACAAATAAAATACAAAATAAAATGTCTTTGTACAGATGTATAGCTTAGTGCTGGATTTTGTCCCAAAATAGACCATTTCCAGATATAACAGCCTAGCTGTCCTGGGAAACCACCCTTTCTTGTTTGGTTATTACTGGGTTTTTCTTTGTTTGCTTGTTTTCTGTTGAAACTATAGACGTTCTGAGTTACAGAAACCTCTGTAATAGATCATATTTAAACATAAAGATAAATTATTTTAAAATGTGAACAAATACCTGCAATGTGCAGGAAATGTCTTTTATTGAAGACCAGATATTATTATTACTGTCTCATGCTATAGCAGACATTCTATAATCCTTATGTATATTATCCAAAGTACGTCTACACTTTAGGTAATACACGCCTCATGGATCAGAATATTTTAGTAAGGCTTTTCTGATTTAATAGTCTATATTTTAGTAATACTTAAGGCATCTTGTAAAGAAACTGCTTTGCCTACAGACTTGAGACAAGCTCTTCAGCTCATCACACTGGTGACATTCTGTGATCTGTATTATACAAAAAAGTTCAATGGACCTTCAG
Source organism: Pampusana beccarii (assembly GCA_013399365.1). NCBI lineage: Eukaryota > Metazoa > Chordata > Aves > Columbiformes > Columbidae > Pampusana > Pampusana beccarii. Next base: position 462,016 of record VWYH01008700.1, on the reverse strand, counting down.
ACCTAAGTTTTATGAATTTATACATCTCCCTTGAAAAGCAACATAACAGCAGCAGCAGTTACAGGTTCCTCATAAACTCTTTCAGGTCTCATGTTCTTCACCGATCATAACAAACACCCTCTACTCCCAAAGGTCTGAGTTTGACCTTGTAACTTGGTGATTTCTAGTGGTCAAAAGCCATCTTCCTCTGAAAAAGGTAGAGATAGCTCTGACACACATCACCAACATTTTAAATACACACAATGAGAATAGTGGAGAACCCTCCTCTCCTTCTCTTCATGTCTTTACTGAATGACCATCACTTAAATTTCATTTCTTCGACAGCTTTTTCTGTTAGACACAAGCCTTTTCCTATGAAATTTCCTCTGTCTGTTATTTCCTGGGATATTCTGCTCTTATTCATTTAATGTTACTTTCCCCAACCTTTACAAATGCAAACAAATCCTCCCAATGGTATAAAGAGCAGTGGATGGGGATGACAGGAAAGACGGTGCTCAATACCATTCACAAATTAGCAGACAATTAATAAATCACAACATTATTGCAATGGTTTGCAGGGGAAATATGCCAGTTTAGGGAGCTCAACATGAAGAAACACCAATGACTGGCAGAAAGTGATGGATTGACAGGCGTATTCTAACACCTGCAACTCCAGCAATATTACCCTTGTAAAGCTGATAACATCATGAATGAGGAAGCGGGGGGGGAAAAACAAAACAAACACCCAAACAAACGAAAAAAGAGAAAACTAAACCCTGAGGAAGAGATCAGGTCCAGCATCTAGCGATGAGAGTGACAGCCATGCTATTACAGGATCAAGTCTTAACATGGTCATTAGCTCAGAAAAGACTCAGAACATAATTTCTAAAGGAGATAATTTGGACAAATTTGCAGCTATCTATTTAAGTCAGAGTTGGTCAAGTCTGAGGGAAACAAACGTAGAGTAAGGGATATCTCACTGTTAGACTTGGAAAGTTAAAAACCGAAAATGTTCAGTTAATTCTAAGGAACTGGATACAAAGTTCGAGACAGAGTTCACAACAGTGACACAGACGGCTCTGCTTACTGTAGCAAAGGTGATGTACCAACTTCATACTCTGTTTGGGATATAGGAGCGTAGAACAAGCCAGGCTTTACTGACAAGATGTCACGTAAAGTTTATGATTTTCAAGTCCTCTGTTTTTCCAGATCTACTGAAGAAACACTTTCATTCTGCAAATGAAGCTTTTTTGGTTTTTGGTCTAACTTTTCCAATTTATTTTTAATAAGAATTTGAGAGGTCAATATTAGCTTAGTTCTGCCAGAGCTTTTTTACTACTTGGGAATTATCGATTCAAAAATTTCTAAGGGAAGGGAACATGAGAACTCCTAGACTGAAATCAGTGCAGTAAGGACTATATAATACCTCTTACTATTCTCAAGTTCAACCAGTATTTACCTACACTATATATTATAGAAAAAAGCAGTTGTTTCAAGCTGGGAACCTCAAGAGGTGAAAGTCACAACCCATTAAAATTTGCATGCAGCATGAAGTTGAAATTGTCCAAGTTAGTGTTTTTTTGAAAACTATCTCCTGTTACTCTACTCATAAATCATAGTCAAGTCATATCTTGATACTTCTTTTAATGAATGAATGAGAATGCACTACTTGAAAATTGTGTAAAAACACATATATTAAAGTCTCCAAAATATGCAGTTTTCTAGCAGTAAAAGTCACCTAATTTGCAACAATCTGGACTTCATTATTATGCTGCAAAAGATTCCAGCTCTGCATGAACTCATGAGGTGCAAGGTAAGTGAACCTGCCATCTAATTCCCAAGTCCATTTAATAGTAATGGAGGCTACTAGTGATTTTCACTCATTCAAGAGGATTACATCTACAGTTAAAAAATAAAAATTGTAGGCGTTCAGTCTAGGTGCCGTTCTTATCCTACTTTCTGAGGCAGATAAAACACAGATATGCATATCCTCAACTGCATTCTCAACTGGTGTTGAGCACTCAATGCACACATATGGTATGTCTCCAGCACCTTTCCACAGCTCTGACAGCCTCATAGCAGCAGCTGTTATGTACCCGCCATCCAGTTGCCTAATCCATTCTTATTTCTCTGAGAAATTATTTGGCCATGCTCAGGTTCCGAATTCGTCTGCAATTCCCATCTGACTTCTCCCTTACCCCTTTGTGATCTTCCCCTACCAAATGCCCAACAGCAAATCCATCAACTGCCAATCCAACAATCCATCACTTCAGCATAGGGATATTTTTTTTCCATTCTTCTAGTCCAGCTGTAAGGATGGTCAGCATTCAGTATGATGTGCCTTGGAACCCAGCTGAAGATCTAGGGGTTAATATCCTATCATCATGCACCCAGATCCCAAAAAAACAAATCCCATAGCATCCAAATTCCTGCATCTATTTTGCAGATGTGATGTCATACAAGCCTTGATACTCCCATGCCCATAAGGAACTGTAGTTCCTTTGATTTCTCTCCAACACACTCCTTTTAATTAAAGCTGTACCTTAGGCCAGTAGCAGAGTTGTGAAGAGAGGAGAAGAAATAAAATACCTCCAATATGTCTAACAGAAGAAAACATTAAGATAAGCCATAAGCACAAGACTCCACTCTGGCACTTTTGTTGAGTACGTGCCACAAAGGGATCGTTTATGCTGGTCTCAGGAACTGACTTTTATACCTACTTATGCATTTTTAAAAGGAACAAAACACAGAAGTCTCAGTAAAAAATTCTTCAGGATGCAGAGACTGTATCTTCCCACCAGTAACATTGCTCAGGGATAGCAAAGTCATGATAAAGCATTCATTAGTATTTATCCGGTTTGCAGAAAACTTTCCTTAATGTTCTTATGAAGAATCTGACCAAGCTACATTTAGTTAATTTTTATGTTTAACTGCCACATATCAAGTACTCAAAAAAGAATTCTGAATCTTTATTAAAATCAGAGAGGAAACACTACATTAAAGATAACTTTACAAAATTCTCAAAAGACTATTCATACATACTTCTCAATGTTACTGCCAATTAAAAAGGAATTTTATTTCTTCTGTAGTAATAAGCCACTAAGCTGCTCTTTAGCTACAATCTAATTTATATAATAAAACTTTCAGAAGATCTTCTATTATTTACCCTGAGAACAAGAATGGATAGAGATGTCATACATCATCTAAAATAACCACACGTAAACACACACAAAGCCAGATGAGAGAACACCACATACTTTTATCAGAAATCCATCATGTGTGTATACATTACAACGGGGGCTCAAGTGTCAAATCTCACAGTGGTGGACTTCATCAAAGAAAGAATTACAGCCTTGTGTCTTCTTTGACTAGTACACCAGGGTTTTCTTCAAAGCTTTCCATGAAATCCACTTCTAACAACCCTGTAAGTCACCTTTAATCTTTAAAGTCAGAGCCAAAAAAGGTGCAATTTTAGAGACGTTACAGGTAAAAGAGATAATTCTGTATCCAGTTAACCATCTTTACCAATATGACTGAATTTTAACACAACTTTCTCTAAACATAAGCAACAATTAGATCTAAGAATTCAAGCTTTCTCATTAATATCTCATGGCTTCACCTTGAAAACAGTACACTGATGAGATCTGCTACCGCAAGTGCATTTGTTCTCCAGAAGAAAACAAAATCTGATGTCACTGTAATGTGACTGATAATAGCTTGTTACCACAGAAGAAAACCTGTGATAAGATAAAGGTAATTCCCTGTAGCGTAGGATAAAACTGTCTGAACAAGGAAAGAACATTCCTGCTTATCCTGAAGTACACATACTTAGTGAAATTTGCATTATAAATATGACTGCAAAATTTTGTCACAGAAGACGTTCTCTTTTGGAAATTGTCACAGCTACTTACTGATCCTTCACACCAAATCCAACCCGGGATCTCAAAGTCAAGCTGAATTGCTCAGAAATTTATCATCACCAGAAACACAACTTCACGTGTTAAATTATTCTTATATTTATTCAAACACATAGTACTCAATTCTGACTTTACTAATACATCAAACCAATTGCTTTCAATGGATTTTTACAGGAGCAACTGCTTCCAGGTCAGTAAATAATCTGACACATACACAGGAACACAAATGAGTTTTCATTAAGATAGGTCCTATAAATAGGACTGTTCAGCCTGGAAAAGAGAAGGGTCATAGGGATCTTATCAATGTGTATAAATACCTGAAGGGAGAGTACAAAGAAGATGGAGCCAGGCTATTTTCTGTGGTGTCCAGTGACAGGACCAGAGGCAAGGGGCACAAACTGAAACACAGGAGGTTCACTCTGAACATCAGGAAACATTTTCTCACAGTGAGAGTGAACAAACGCTGGCACAGGCTGCCCACAGATGCTATGGAATCTCCATCCCTGGAGATATTCAAAAGCCATCTGGACATAGTCCTGGGCCAGCTCTAGGTGGTCCTGCTTGGGCTGGGGGATTTGGACCATATGACCTCTGGAGGTTCTGTCCAACCTCAACCATTCTGTGATTACTACCAAGAGTAGCTATGACCCTGAACTAGTACTAGACATGAAACTTTGTTACACATCTGACTACCCAAGATCATCCCAAAGTTAAAGCCTCATCAGGGCAGACCACCCAATATCCAGAGGTTAGGGCACTCATCTGCTGTCTGGAAGTAAACATTCATATCTCAGTTCTGCGTGCAGAAAATAAAAAACTCGGATCTCAGTCTCTCAGATTACATAAAGTCCAACTTAATTTTTTTACATGTGCTTTATCATATGTGAAATGTGGAATATATTTCTGTTAAAGACTATTGCCAACAGCCTGGCTGAACAACATAATTCCAGATTTTCTTATCCAGTGAACAGGAGCTCTTAATTCAGAGATTAAACATCATTTTGCATAATGATGAAATGTCCTAAGTATCTTCAAAACCAAAGTTTATTCCAGAATTTAGAAGAAGTAAATAGAGTTGCAGATTGTCATGAAGTCTCAACCGAACAGTCTCAGCAAAGAATCAAGGTATGTCATATATTCTTAAAAACAAACAAACAAACAAACAAAAACCCAAAGAAACACAACAAAACCCAAACAAACAAAAAACCCCCAGAACAACACAGGCCAATTTCAGTGAAAGACCCAATTTTAATTAAAGAGAAAATATTTCCCAGTACTGCTCTCACCTTCTAAGAGCAAAGAAAGTTTATATTTGACAAAAGACCCGATGTATTTATCCTAAACTAATTCCAGTACCTTGAAATGTCACAACTGGAGGATTTTGCAGCAGAGGCAGAGCTACATACTACAGATCAGTTCAAAATCAGAAACTCAGTGAAGCATCACCCATCCACAGCCTCCTTTCCTCCGAGTCACTCCCAAAACAGACCAGGTTGTACTAAGCAATTTTGTCACAGCTTACAATGCATACAGTACAAGCTAAGCTAGTGACAAATTGAATTTTGATGTAAGTCAGTATTTAGAAGATAAGAAATGTGAGAAATTCACTCTGGGTCTAAAATTAAGCCTGTTTTGTATTACAAAAAGAAAAAAACTTGTATTTTCTATCTATACTAATATTTGAGTAGGCTAATAGTGAATATTCTGGCTAAATACTGAAATTAGTGAGGTTTTCCTATTTCAATGCCTCTTTTTATTATTCGCTGCATTAAGCTGTTTTACAAACATGCTGAAACTACCACTTTGAATGGCTTTAACAACACTGAAGCTATTGATTTTTGCACCCAATTCCAAGAGCTGATGAATGTCCTTTTTCCACTTAAGGAGAAGAGAGATGACAGCTCTTCCATCTGCTGAGACTGAGAACCTTTGTGAATGAAAAACAGCTAGGTCTTTTTTCCTCCTGAGGGAGAAAAACAAGAAAAAAATGGTGATGTAGATGTTCTTTAATAGGCAGTGCTTAAATTGAGAGTCTATAGCAACATGAACTGCTTTCTATAGCTGGTTTGTTTGTGTCTCAGGCACAGGAGCCAAGGGAGACAGCTGCATTATTTGCTGGATGTTGCTGCTACCACAAGATAAATACAGCATTCTTCTTTTTATCTCTGAAGTGCCTTTCAGATAAACACTCTGACCCAAAGTGAAGCCCTTTGCTGTTTAAAATCAAAACCAGAAGAGATTTATTTTCCCAACAAAAGCAGGACCAAGCAGAGAGGTGGCTTTGGACCTGATGTTTAAGAACACCATTTGATACAATTCCAAAAAGGGTTACACAAGCAAGAAGAACGAAATAAAAAGAAAAAGGCAGCTCAGTACCCACTAAAGAAGTTATGCGACATAGAAACAAGACTATAACAAGGCTGGAATTTGCAGGACCTTGGCTGTCAAGTTCTGCAAAATCAAAGTCAGTAACAAGCACTGCCCAAGAAACACTGGGCCCAGTGGTGCCATTAGGACAAGGTTAGGACAGAACTACAGCTCTCCAGTGGAAATGTCTTGCTCTGAGCTGCCAAATGCTGAACTAGCATTTTAGGAGGAAAAACTCTGTAAGAAAAGCAGTTCAGATTTATTTTCTACTTCATCTTTGAAAGACTGACGGGTAGAAATGCCTTTACACAAAAGAATGAGAGCAAGGGAATAAGTTATGCTCCTCTTTTCAGATTTAATGCACATTTAACTGCATTATATCCTAGTATTTTCATGTATATTGTGGTTTAGCCCCAGCTGGCAATCAAGCACCAAAGAGGCACTCACTTGCCATTTTTCCCCTTCCACAAGTGGTGTGGGAAACAATTGAAAAGGGACAAACTTCGAGGTTGAGATAAGAACAGTTTCATAAGACATAAAAACCAAAAAACAGCAACAAAAAAACCACTATGGCAAACCTAATAATAACTATCTACATAAAAAGTGATGCACAAGGCAATTGTTGACAAACACGAGTCACATACAGCCAATCCCAAAAGAGCAGAGATCCAGAGAGCTGTTCACACTCAAACATGATTGCATCAAACAACCAGTACTGGAAATGAGAACACCCCGGTCCTGAATAGCTGATCTCAAAAAGAGAACAAAAAGGCAAAAGGCCAAAAACTGAACAAACAAGCTGGAAAAGCAAGCTCCAGCTACAGAAGGAGCATGATACTAATGGTAGGGAATATCTCATTGGCCAACCTAGCTGTAAGTTTAGTTGCTGTCCTGTTAGGTTCCCTCCCTGCATGTGGAAAATTGAGAAAGTCCTTGGTCTCCTTGGCAACCACCAAAATATCAGTGAGTTCTCACATTCTTTTCACATCAATTCCAAAACACAGCTTAGCTACTGGTAGGAAAAAGTTAATTCTTCCCAGAAAAAGCATGGGAAATTCAGTGCTAACACATTATTCTGATACTAAATCCAAAACAAAAGACCATGCTAGCTACTAAAAAGAAAAGATTCTAACTACTATGAAGAAAATAAACCCGATCCCAGCAGAACCAGCACAACATATACAACAAACATTCAGTTACAAACAAATTGTTTCCACGAATCTAAACACAAAGATAACAGATGCTACTCAATGCATCAGATTCATATGCATCTCCTACCATAAGTCAAAGAGCTCCCCATGCTCCTGCTATATTCCCCCAACACCAAATACAGATACTTATTCTTGAAACCTCAGATAATGGAAACCTCACATTCTATCTAGGCTACATGTTTCAAAGCTTCATCATCTTTATGGTTAGTAGTTTTTTTCTGATGTATAACCTAAATGTTTCTTGCTGCAATTCAAGTCTGTTTCTCACTGATCTCCCTGTGAAAGCATGTGAAGGTATTTTCTTCCTCTTTGCAACAGCCTTTTATATATTTGAAAGCTGTTATTGTGACACCTTAGTCTTATCTCTCTGTATTAAAAAAATCCAGTTCCATCAAACTTTTCTTTTTAGGCTTAACAGACTTCTGAGGACACTCATTGTTTTTCTCTGAACTCTCCTAAGTTGGTGTATATCCTTTTTGACCTTAGGAGTTTCAAGGAGTGCTAAAGAATTTCTTCTGCGGTTCAACACAACATTCCTGTCACACACTCCAGATGGTGTTTGACATCATTGACAAGATGTTATTTACCTAAGTTCAAGCTAAAATTGACTATTAACCCACATTTTTTCACGTATTGCTGATGCCTAAGGAGTCATTACCCATCCTGTGTTTGTAGAGTTAATTATTCATATCTAAATATAGAAGTTTAAATCTGTCTTTTCTACATAGCAACCCAGCTAAGTTTATTTTATTTTTCCCATAGTGTTTCAGCAACAAAATAGCTAGAATGATTTTATATTAATAGAACTCAGACCTTGCCTCACAAACATCCTTGTACATTTTCTAACGTCATTGTCATCTGAAGACTAAATAAGCAGTCTCTATCCATCATTCAAAGTATTTAATCAAAATACAGAAGAATAATTGGGCTGAAGTCAGGCTCCTGAAAAGTACCATTTGTTATATCTGTCCATTTCGAAGGATTTTCTAATGTATACAGATACAGACATCTATGGCTTCTCTTCTACCTACCAGAAGTGTTAAGTTGTCAGAATAAGGAACTGAACTCACACGACACATCTGTTTTCTTGATTAACCTTGATTTCTTGATTACAGTTATTACACATCACTGTAATCTTCTAGTTGCTTACAAATAATTTATTTGTTCCAATGCTTTGCTAAAAAAAAATCAGTTAAACTGACAACCTTGTAATGCCAAGATTATTTCTCCTTCTAGAGATGGCATTATATTTGCCATTTCCACCCAGCTTTTGCTGAAAAAGTATCATGGCAATGAAGATCAGCCAGTTTCCAAAAAACCCAGACTTTTTTCATGTCTAGATGCCTTTGGACACTCAGTCTGGTAATTTTCTCAAAGAAATAGTAACATTCACCACCAGCATAAAAGCCTGCACAAAACACAGTTGTGACAGAGTAGAAGATGGAAGCCCAACATTTTCCTCTACTCACCAGGATTCAAATCCACATCTGCTATCAAAGTGGCCATAACTATGAGATTACCTGTGGGGAGGATGGAGCAGCGAGGAAGAGGAGTTATGAACCCTTGCATCCCTGCTTACAAAACCACTTGTATCTTATATTAAACTGTCTCTGCTTAATACAGAAGCTGAGTCACAAGGATTTATATAATCCCTGTGTTTTCCTTCCTCCTCCCTTGCTTTGTCTCTTGCTTCTTGTACCTCACACTCTGCACAACAGCAGTTTCAGCAGGAGTGAAGTCACAGCACTAAACCAGTGTCTTTAATCTCTTAGAGCAAATATTCTACTAAGAACATAAAACATGAGTAGCTTCAGAAGATCCTCCAAACTACAGATAGAAGACCACTGTCTGATTTAAGACTTATTTTCCTCACTTTTTTCCTATTACACTATACAAAGAAATTGTCAAGAGAACATTTATTTAAGCAACTCCTCCTGCCCAACATGCTTGATACTTCATTTGGGACATTTAACTCTTCCTATTTCCTTAGTCTTCCTCTGGTGGACCCAAGCAGTAGGGCTTCTGTGCCAGAGACAACGAGATTGAATGGCAGGTGCTAGAGCTCAGCTCTCATCCTCAAGTTTTCTGCATTTGGCTCCATTTCCACGGAGCAGGCTGCTGCAGCAACTACTGCAGTGTTATTCCAGGCTAGGCAAAAAATCCAGGCATGTGGTTATTGCATTGGCCAGATTCAAGAAGTGCAAATACTGCAATGAATGGTAGCCTGTTTTAGTACTTTCTTAGCAACCCTGGTATTGGTTCTTGCCCTGATTCACAATAATTCCTTACTTTACAGTTATGGAGACCATACACTTAAAAGTCCCCAAAGTTGAAGAGTTTTTCCTGGAGTGTGGTTATCTAATAAGGTTTCACACATTATGTGGTCTGAGTTTTTATAATTGACAATATTTAAAACCATGAATAATTATACACATATATTCTAAAGTTGATGCTAATATTTAGCAAATCCTTTTAGAACAGTATTTTCAATTTCACCCCAGTGTATTAGATGCATTTATGTCAGCAGAACTGGAATCACCTTGCCACAAAAACATCAAGTGAGGCCATACACTTAAAAGTAAAAACTCTGTGTACCTAAAACCATCACTGCAAGAATGCTGACTCCTTAGGTAAACTGCAAGAACAAAGACTGTATTAATTTCCTAACACATAAAAAAATCTAGTTCAATGCACCCATACACACCAAGCAGTGATCACATTCAACTAGCACAGCCTGAAAATTAGTTAAATGACAGAGAAAACCCCACAACCCCTACATTTTAAAGGTATTTGCCGATGATAGTTTTAATTTGCTTCATAACAATGACAAAATAACTTAATATTTTGTTAAATATTATATTTAACATAATATAGCAATTTTCTGAACACCATAGTCATAGTCTATGCTTTAAATCTTGGAAAAAAACCCAATCAAAACCAGAAGATTGCACCTATCAAAATAAAAGTACATGTAAACTATTCAAGATTCCTTACTTCAGGGTGGACAGAACTAGTATAGGCAGAGCATGGAAAGCAAGTAACATGAACATCAAAATATACTGTAATTAAGTTAGAAAATAAGAAAAATGGCTATATTGTAAGGTACAAAGCATCAGTAATTGCTTTAAAAAGATGCTTGCAAAAGGCACTATCCTGGTAGTCACAGAACCATATTACTGGCGAATGCATGTGGGTGTTCCCCTTATACCTCTGTGATTTAGCAGCAACGAAAACAAATACAAATAAAGGAATAAGAATACTGTTCAGGCTTTGGCTTAGCCCTGCACGGTCGACTCTGAGACTTGACCCGATCAATCGGCTGTTGGCATTAATAAAACGTTATCTGGGATTGCATTTGCATGTTTGCAGGCTCATTCAAACTGTACCACAGTAGAAACTGTCAGCACTTTTGAAGCAAGAAGCTGACAAGCTTTTTGGAAGTAACCACAAGATATATATATATAGCTACGTAGTTTACAAATCCAGGCCAGTTATAAATTCTTTCAGCTGTTTAATCCATTCCTCTTTGAAGTCTACTCTAAAAACCTTTAGGTCCAATTTTACAAAAATAAAGTTTCTTCTTAAATTAATGGCTTAGACTGAGAGTACTTTCAACACACAACCAATGTGAGCAAAGGCACAGGAACATTCTTGTTTATGAATTCTACACACGAAGCAGCACTGCTGAGCACAGAGAGAAAGGCCCAAATCTGAGAAAAAACGTCGCCTCCGTAACACAATGGAGGAAGAGACAACCACGTTTGTTTTGCAGAAAATACAAGACTGTCTACTACCATATATACACAGTAAAAATCAGCAAAACACAGTTTATGTATAGCTTGCTCCCACACAGTGCAGTGAGTGCTCCAACTGGAAGGCTGGCAGTAGTCGACTTTAATTCAAGGGAACTGATAGCACAGCTGGAGTTGAGCTGATGACCAGGTGTTACGCTGGAGTGAGGCCTTAGTCTCCCCAAAATCTCATTAAAATCAACCAGGTATAAGTAGAACCTGTCTTTTGCCTCAGGATAGACTCCAACCAAATGGCTTTCTACCCACTTATCTCCTTCCAGTTTATAATACAACAGTCTAAAATTCAAAGCAAAGTTATTTTTCTGTAAGTTTTAAGCAAACGCCTACATGACTTGCATCCACTCTACTGATCAGAACTCCAGCTGCACAAAATGATCCGAGAGAAACCTTCTACTCAAGGACTTTATGTTCTCCGCTCACAGAAATACTGTCCATGAAACAACAGGCTACATGCAAGAGGTTACACAACTCCAACTCCACCAGCTTTCACTGAATGGGAAAAGTCACCGACTTCAGTTAAATACAATAACCCACTGGAGGTCAACAGAAGTCTCTGGTACAAATGTTGAATACTCCTGGGCATATAAAACCACTGTCACATTTCCTAAATTTACATAGAGCAATTAGCAGAGAATTCCCTTCTTTTTAAAAGGTTTGTTTATATTTCTACAGTCTTAAAATCATAGAATAGTTTGGGTTGGAAGGGACTTTCAAAGGTCATTTTGTTCAACCCCCCTGGAATGAGCAGGGACATCTTCACCCAGACCAGGTTGCTCAGAGTCCCATCCAGCCTGGCCTTGGATGTTTCCAGAGATGGGGCATCAACCACCACTCCGGGCAACCTGGGCGAGTGTTTTACCATACTCATTGCAAAAAATTTCTTCTTCATGTCTAGCCTGAATCTCCCCTCTTTTAGTTTAAAACCACCACCCTTTGTCCTGTCATAACACGCCCTGCTAAAAAGTCCATCCCCATCCTTCTTAGAGGCTCTTTTTAAGTACTGAAAGGCTGCAAGAAGGTCCCCCGAGAGCCTTCTCTTCTCCAGGCTGAACAGCCCCATGTCTCTTAGCCTGCTGCTCTCTCATGCACGCACCATGAGAATTAGAACATACAGCTTTTTCATGGAGTTCGTATGTAAATTTTTAATGTTTAATTTATGATTTGAAGAGTGATTGCTGACAATATTAAATCAACCAGCAATATATTCACGCTACCTCTTTGTAAGTCTCGGACAGAGCAGACAGAAGGCTGGGTCTGTAGTTTACCAAGGCAGGTTTTTAAGTTCTACAAAGAATTCCTGTTTCCATATTTGGACCATGTTAGCTCTGCAACTCATATCTTTGAAACACAGAATCACAGAATGTTAGGGATTGGAAGGGACCTCAAAAAAATCATCTAGTCCAATCACCCTGCCGGAGCAGGAACACCCAGATGAGGTTACACAGGAAGGTGTCCAGGTGGGTTTTGAATGTCTCCAGAGAAGGAGACTCCACAACCTCCCTGGGCAGCCTGTTCAGTGTTCTGTCACCCTCACTGTGAAGAAGTTTCTTCCCGTGTTCCAGTTTGTACCCATTGCCCCTTGTCTATCATTGGTTTTCACCGAGAAGAGCCTGGCTCCATCCTCATGACACTCACCCTTTGCATATTTATAAACATTACTGAGGTCACCTCTCAGTCTCCTCCAAGCTAAAGAGACCCAGCTCCCTCAGCCTTTCCTCAGAAGGCAGATGTCCCACTCCCTCTCCCATCAATACAAAAACTATCACAGCAGCTCATCAACCAGTTGAAGAGTGAATCAGTGCTTGAGTACAACACAAATATTCTGTCAGGTTGATAAATCGATAAAATTTGCAATCTTGCTAATTTCTGGTAGGAAATCAGAACATATGATATAATAACCCGGCTTCACCAAAGCTTAAAAGAAGCAGCTTCTCTAGCAATACAGATTTTACACTGCTTCATAAATGTATCGAAGGGGAAAAAAAATCATCTACAGTCTGACTAGCTGGAATTTTTCCTTTCTTCTTCTTATGAATAATGTTGAAAACGCTATAATAAATTCAAATGCCAGGATCTATCAAAAACTCCTTGAGTGAAGAGGTTTGATTTTTAAGGGAAAGGATTTCATAGAGATCTGACTTATTAATGATTTATTAAAAATTAATTCATGCCAAGAGCACATTAAATGTTCATCTTATTAAAGAAAATATAATTATTTCAGTGAAGATAAAACAATTGTACTAAGAAAAAATATGGTAAGACGTATTAATGGGATTAATATTAAAATGTATTCTCTAGAAACACAACAAAGGAAATGTTAACATAGTAACTAAACAGCAGTTTTATACTAAAAATATACTCTCAACAGTTATTTTAAAGTTAAACAAATTTTAGAGGAGTTTATTTTGCAGAGACTTGATTGCTTAAGCCAAATAATTTTGATACAATGAAAAGATCCTTTACTTAACCCCACAGTGCTCCTACACTTAATAGAATTTCTTTAATTAGGTTAACACAATGCTATTAAGAGAACTGGGATTTGAATTCCAGTCCTTCCATTTTTTTTGTATGAATCTGAGTAAATAATTTTCTTAAAATAATAGTAGCTTCCTAAAGGAAGGTTTAAGGACAGACTTTTGTAAAATGTAAGGCAGTCAGCTATAATTAACATGCATATAGAGATACCTTGTACAGACAGCATTAAAAAGTGTATATACAGATGTTAATATACTTTTATCAGAAGCAATATGTGATATAAAGAGAAAGTATCAAGGTGAATAACACCCTTTTACCAATATTCAAATACAATGCTAAACTACTTTTACAAAGGATATTTGCTTTCTTGTTGTTACAAAGAGACAAAAATTACCTCATGGCAGAATTTCTACTCTGACATTTTAAAAAGATCAAATAAATTGCATTTTTCCCTCTTAAATTATAAAACAGAAGTTAATAAAAGAAAAGCTTATAGCTGGGTAGAGTGGAGGTATCCGTTGCAATGTTGAAAGTGAAGTTTTTGGCAGTTGTGATTTAAAATAGCTTTAAAGCTTTACATCAGAGATTTGCACTTTTTCTCAAAGAGATATTACGTCCCTTTTCATTTGCATAGACTCTTCCACCCAAATCATTAGATTTGCACATTAGTTAGCACACTTTAAGTGCTAACATGGCTACTGAAAATCAAATATTTTTCAATTGTAATCAAGAAAAATAGCAAACATAATGATTTGCCATGCTTTTTATCAAGCCACAATTTATTTTAAACTTCAGCAAAACTGAGGCATTCCCTACTTACTGCAACATCATTACATTTTCCAGGTATCTGTCCCTGTATTATCACATTATAACTTTTTTCCCCGATCTTCTGCTTTGCTATTCTCCGAATACTTACACTAATTCTCAGGTTGGTGTCATCTACAGATTTAATAAGCACATTCTTGACACACGCTTCTTTTTGACAGTGAAATATTAATAACACTCCCCTGTTACAGCTTTTTCAACAGTTTTCTATCCACCTACAATAATTTCTTCTGCTGAAGCCAAAATACATGACATCTACTGCCTGTCCTCTACCCACAAGACCTGTTATTCTACAAGAGATGAAAAGTAAATTGGTTTGACACATTTTGTTCTTGGCAAATGTATGTTTACCATCCCTCATCTTTATTTTTCTAAGTGCTTACAGATAGTTTTAGTGGCTTCTTCCAGTATTTTTTCCAGGAATTGAAGTCAACCATGTAATAAATTTCACTGAATTGCTGAAGTCCTGTGTAGAATGGATATACCAGCCATTAATTTAAAATTAAGAACATTTTTAAATGCTTAGTTGATTGAATTTTCATGCAACCTAAAATACCTTGGATCCTTAATCCCCAACTATTTTCTTCTTAGAAATACAGTTGTGACATTTGAAGAGCTGGAGAAAATGACCTTATTCAAATATTTCACTTATTTGAGTGTAATAAAAACCTAACACTCAAAAACCTACCCAATTTACAGTGATACAGGTTTCAGCATGCTGCACCCAATTATTTGTTGAACTTTATTACTGAAATGGTTTTATTAAGTTCTAAATTAACATGGATTTTACCAAACTCAAGACAGTCTTTAAAAGTACTAGTACTAAAGACATGTGAGATCATATGCTTGTTTTCTGCCCTACACCAGACCAAGCAGCTGTTATCACACCATGGCTTTGAACAGAGCTCTAATTAGCACAAGTAGCAGCTCAGGTGATATGTTCTGCACCAGTTGTAATTCCTTGTATTTCATGAGACAGACAATGGTCACCTCACTTTATTTACAAGATCTATAAAAGAGCTGTACAAAACAGATGTGAGTAGAATATGTTAAAATACAGTGAGACAGATGACGACTTCTCCATTATTTAAAAACAAAACAAAACACCTGAATCCCCAAAACACCCAGTTCCTTAGAAGTTTGGGATACTACACTAGGGACATCACAAGAAAGAACAGACAGGTTTTCATTTCCTACTTTAGGACCTCCTTCCTCAGCAAGCCACCTAACTGCATGCTTGACAGAGAATCTTTAACATGCACTCTGCTTCAATTTACAGCAAAGCACTTCATACTGCATTGGCCAAAATGCTGCTGTAACATCTTCTGATATATCATAACTTCAACAGGTGAAGAAGGACTCACATCTATATGCCACGTCCAACGGTGGGTGACAATAAGCACTAACACAAAACCCTGTAGGTTAGCATTAATAACCAGGAACAGAAGAGGTGAGATCTGTGGTCTTCCGTTGGTTACAAGAAACTCAAATCCACCTGTCATGCATTTCAGAGAGTCAAGTCTTCCTCCATCTAACTCCACCTAATTTCCTAAACTTAAGAAAGAATTTGTTGTGGATCTCTCTGGGTTGAGAGGGAATATATGTGTGCGTGTGTGCACATCCCATGGGCAATTTACCTGCAAATTTGTTTGATGGAGAAATTTTTCTTTCCATTCATTACTGAGGTAAGATCCTGACCTCCTCTTAACATTTCAATTAAGTGTCTAGGATTTAGTGAGAGGAGCACAAGCCAGAGTCCCTGTCCATCAGGCTACAGGAAAGACTGGGAAAGATGTGTTTCATGGCTGCACATAGGAGGAGTGAAGGTACTTGCAGGCAGAGTGGGCTGTTACTATGGCCTCATACTCCAGGTACTCAGTGGGAGACACTAGGTTATATTCCCTGCTTAGTTATGCATTGTACATTACACAGCCACTATGTGAGAAACAGAAATAATCCCTGGAGCAGGGCTCTGAAGTCAGGCCTGAGTCCCTGGACATTTGACTATGGAGCAGATCGCAACTGCGACAAGTTGCACCACATTTCCATTACGTTATTTATGACTGAGGTGCATGAAGCAGAACAGCGTGAAAGAATTAAATTGCATCCCTCACCTTTTATTAGAGGATAACAAACCAAAACAACAAAAATATCTATCTCACACTTTGTATTGCGGTCTGCCAGACATTTCATTTTTGGAATGCCATTTGTCCAAGGAAAAAAAACCCAGAAATCCATTAAATAAATGTACTCATTTCATGGCTGCAAATGCTAAATGCATATTTTTCTGGGAATTGTTAAACTAAGTGCCACAGATCATCCTCATCTGTTTCCAGCTGTGGTCTAATGCTTTAGAGGAATGCATAAAACCTCATGCACCTGGAGATTAGGAGATTTCTCTTACTCCAGTTAATCAGCTTGAAAACCCAAAGCTCGACAGTTTACGTCATTTGAACTTTATATAACAAGCATAGCAGATGATTTCACATTCAGTAAATTTGACTGTACTCATTTTCACATTAAAAACAATTCTTCATGTTATTTTTTGATTAGTACTTACAAATTATATCTTTCTAAGGGGTGGAGAGGGTGAGAGGAATGTTGTAAAACAAGCCTGGTATTGTTACTATAATGGAAGGCTTCCCGCGAGCCTTGAGTCTATTTAAAAGGTTAAGTCTCTTTACTGAGAGTACCATAACAATATTGACAACTTTTAAGAGAGTTCTGAAAGATACAAATGGCTTGCAAATAACAAAAATGGGGAGGGAGGGAGGCAAAAAAAGCTATTTTTACTGATGAAGACACACACATTTACTTTATCTTCATTTTTAATGTGCATTTGGTGAAATATTCCCTTACAGAAGCTGATGGCAAAACTCCTTTCATGAGAAATATGTTGAAGGGGAAGAAAAAAAGCTGCATTTCTCTAAACCCAGTGCCTGCCACTGGAACGTTGTGGTGGAGTGAGGGTATGCGGAAATAAACTGGGATGTGTTAAGAGTTAAATGCAGTGCTCAGAAACACAAAAGAAACTGGAATGTTAATGAACCAGAGAGCACAGTTAGAATGCAGAATTAATTTGTAGTCAAGTGAAGCCTGAAATTTGTTATTGAATTCTGCTACTTGTTGACTGTGGTTTGAGCTAGGTCCTAAGGCTTGCTTGCTTGCTTTTTTCTTTGCTCTACTGGGATTTAGCGTTAAAGAAGAAACAAAACTTAAGTATATGAGTCACACAAATGACCAAGGAGCAGGAGGCTTTAAAATTGCTGTTTCTTAGCCATCTGACATTGATTATACGCTCAATCCTTTGGTAATAAATAAATAAACAGAAAGGGAAAACAGTAAGCCTCTTAAATCAAAAAAGCACAGGATGGACATGATGAACGACAAGAAGCTCTACATAGTTCCAGGCACAGCAACACACTTGTATTTGTCTGCGGTTTCTCACAAACCTCGAATTTTGTCACATTTTTCAAGTTTAGCATAGGTAGCAATACTAGACATATCAGTGCATATGTTATGCCTCTGCATATGACTCTCCTTCCCCAAGCACAGCATTCAAGAGTACCTGTCTCATTCCCGCAGTGGCACTACTGGACTACTTGCTCATGCTAATTTATTCAGCTTTCTTAGCAGTACCAGCATCTTTTCCATTATCAGCACCATTTCCCCACTACACTACCCTGGGCTCACTCATTGATGCTCATTCCTACTAGAGTTTCTGAATTTAAAAATGTACACACTGAGTCCTGCAGGGCCTTGTAGCCCTTGAAAGCATCATTAAATATTTCACACCACCATCTCTTTTTTCTGCAACTAGACAGATACAGCACCCCTACAGAACCCTGAATGTATGTGGGGAGGTGCTCTCCTCCTGGAAGTAACTTGCAATTCCTGAACATGATGAAGTATTGCCCTCAAGCCTTGCTGTTGCACACATCCTGAAGGCTCTATTAGGTATGCAGATCCATTTCTTTTATTTTGTGACTATGTCTCCAAGAAGACAGAGTCTTAATCTTGTATCTGTTGCTGGACATGCTGCGATGTCTTTGATGAACTTGTACAGTCAGACTGTCGGAAGTTTCATAGCCTGCTAATCTTAGCTTTTCGTCTCAATTATTTCAATTCACGGTGTAAATGTTTGCTGTCAAATACGGTTCACACTCAAATTAACTGAATTCCCAAAAGAAAAATACAGCCATCAATTTTTATGGGTTGTTCATGTTGAGTGGTACTTGATAATACAACTTATTCCAACCACTCACTCATACTGATTGGCAATGACAGGAAGACAAATCAACTAAAAAATTTGGGAACTGACCTCAGTGTGGAGAACCGAGCCCACATTCAGACTAGTGAAAACGATCTGGTAATGAAAGAAAACCCTTCACAGATTATGCAGAACTATAGGTGCTCCTGATTTCACTAATAGGTCCTATTTTATAGTCATAGCAGAGAACCACGTAACAATTACTAGGTGAAAAGGAGAAGCTAAGAATGGGAATAAGATAAATTGAGATAATTTTTCATAATGAATCCTTCCATATTTTAATATATTTTTCCAAGAATAAATATCAGAAAAATGTTGGCAACAACATTCAGCTAAATATTTTAAGTAATGAATGTTGCTTTTGGAACAGAAAAGAAACAATGGGAAACTTAAGCCCTGTGCTGGGCCCCCTTTATCTGTAAACTTTTATTGAATCTCCATGTTTGCAAACAATAAATAATAATAATAAAACTGAGCATTTTTATAGCTGTTTTCATCCATAAACTCTGAGGTACTCTTTAGTACGCTTGTCTAGCTATAGCCAATAATTTTACCCTGTTGGCTGATGTGGAATGCTAAATGCAAGTGTAGTCCATTAAAAAGGAAATGAGGAGAAAGACTGTCTAGTGGTTAGTGCCTGTGACTGGGAGTAATAATTCTTCAGTTTTATTTCCAGCTCTGCCATTGACTCAGCGTGACCCCCAGCAAGTCAATAAGGCCAAGAGACAAAAAGAGAACAGAGTAAAGTTCCTACCTTTGATTCAACCACTCAATAAGAAGTTTGATTTTCATGATTGCCAACTAACTAGAAATTCTCCTTGTGGAAAAACTTCACCCTAATCTCTTGTTCTAGTAGTTGACCCATCTGAAATTCAGTCTTAATGAGAAATTGAACTGGTTTAACTCAAACGATTTTAAATTGATCTCATTTATTGGTTATAAATTTCAACTTTATACGTGTTTAAACCAACTAAACTCTCACTTAAGTAACACTTAGGCTTATTTGGTAAAATATATGTCTTACTAAACAAAACTCAGCACAGTTCAGCAATTTGAGAGCTTCTGGAATAGAAGATGGCACTGTTTAATCCTGGTTCAGATTCAACTTTCCACTCAAGCACCTTTTTGCCCTTCACCTGCAATCTGCATGCACTGTGTGTCAAATCTAAGATATGACATTCCTTTCATATTATTCAGTCTTGTTCAATACAACATTGTCAAAATATTACTGCGGATTCCTTTTTCCCAGCCTTTGCAAATGCATTCTTTTTCCACTGATACTCATCCGTAGAATTTTCTTCTCCTCTTTGGTCCTCCCTCTGGCTCCTTTTTCCTTATCCCTGTGAAACACAGCATTTCTGGCTTTGCTTTCAAGACTTTTAACCACCTTTAGCTCAACTTTGACAATTCAATGGCTGCTGAGAAGTCTTCTCCAAATTCCAACTAGCTTTTTTCTTTGGGAAAAAAAAAAAATCAAACTGCCACTGATTCTAAACGGTAACACCGGTCTGACAGGACTTCTCTTGATTAATTTACTGTCACTCATAAGAATAGTAGGAGCTGTCAACAAGTTTTTAGATTTTAGATGAAAATTTGAACTATTTGTTTTCTCAACAAATGGAAAAACAAAGTTAAATAATGTGCTAATGTAAGTGATGTTGCTGCCAACCTCTTCTATTGATCACTAGTAAAACCCTACAGGATATCAATGGCACATTATTGAAATTATCCCTACCCACTCTATGTGATAGAGTGCCTTTTGTGCTTAACACATTTAAAAGGAAATTACCATTAGCGAGTCTAAGTATTTCAGCATCAAATTACTCACAAATTGAACCTTCCTGATTTTCACAGTTCAACCAAAATTAAGTCACATTCATTAACATTTCAACACAGATTGTCTGCAGAAGAATGACTTCCTCTCTGTCCTTGCAATGTAGGCAGTTGGGAGAAGTTCATGCACGGAAAGCACAGGGTATCGCTACAGACTCTGACTTGAGAAAGAAATTACAAACTTGAATTTTTCTAGATGCCTTTCAGATTTTCTCACTGTCCTCATAATATACACATAACAAAGTAATTTGTTTGTTAATTGACACGGCACTATCTCCAGTAAAAAATCGATGGCCTTTACTTCATTAATTCTGAGGTCAGCAGAGCCTTCCAAGACACTTAATTCCTGCACTCTGAACTCATGAGAGTCACTTTGTCAAATTGCAGAACAGACCAAAAAAATTACAGAAATATAGAGACCATTTACCATTCTGACCCTAATGGAAATATTTCACGCTGGACATTCATGCAAACAGGGTAAAGAAATTTTGCCTAAAGCTACAAGCAACAAAGAAACACTATTTCTAAAGAAAAATTACAGGGCTGAATGCCTGAATACTCAGCAGACAGGTCAAGAGGGAACACAGAATCATAGAAACATTTAGGCTGGAAAAGACCTTTAAGATCAACAAGTCCAACCGTTAACCTCACACTGCCAAATCTACCTCTAAACCATGTCCCTAAGCAACACATCTACACATCTTGTAAACGCCTCCAGGGATGGTGACTCCAACGCTTCCCTGGGCAGCCTGTTCCAATGCCTGACAGCCATTTCCGTGAATACATTTTCTTAATATCCAATCTAAACCTCCCTGGAGCAACTTGAGGCCATTTCCTCTCATCCTATCACTTGCTATTTGGGAGAAGAGACAAACACCCTCCATGCTACAACCTCCTTTCAGGCAGTTGCAGACAGCAATAAGGTCTCCCCTCAGCCTCCTTTTCTCCAGGCTGAACAGCCCCAGTTCCCTCAACCACTCCTCATAACCCTTGTGCTACAGACCCTTCACCATTGCCCTTCTCTGAACTCTCTCCAGCACCTCAATGTCTTTCTTGTTGTGAGTGGCCCAAAACTGAACACAGGATTCAAGGTGCAGCCTCACCAGCACCGAGTACAGTGACACAATCACTTCTCTTGTCCTGCTGACCACACTGTTCCTGATACAAGCCAGGATGCTGTTGGCCTTTTTGGCCACCTGGGCACACTGCTGGCTCATGCTCAGCCGGCTGTCAATCAACACCCCCAGATCCTTTTCTCCAGGCACTTTCCAGCCACTCTTCCCTGAGCCTGTAGAGCTGCCTGGGGTTGTTGTGACCCAAGTGCAGGACCCAGCACTTGGCCTTGTTGAACCTCATACAATTGGCCTCAGTCCAATGATCCAGCTGCTCCAGATCCCTCTGTGTAGCCTTCCTGCCCTCCAGCAAATCAACACTCCCACTCAACTTGTCCTCATCTGCAAACTTGCTGAGGATGCACTCAATCACCTCATCCAGATTGTTGATAAAGAGATTAAACAGAATTGGCCCCAATACTGAGCCCTGGGGAACACCACTCGTGACCAGCCACCAACTGCATTTAATATCTATCAATATCTTAAATGGAGAACAGGAATTTTACTCTACCTCCCTCTATTGTAGTTGGGCAAATTTGCCATTTTTCTGTAAATTCATGACTCCAAACAGAATGTGAAAATCGTGAGTAGGGCTGTGGAAGGTTAGGATGTTTTACATAAATGGAAATTCTGTGGACAGAAAAGAGGACAAACAGAGGAGGATGGAAGCTGATGGTCAGAAAGATATAAGCACCACAGATGAGAGGCAGTAGCCATAAGGAGATGTGGAAGGAGAGAGGCTTGAGATAAAACAACAAACCAAACAGCCTTATTAAGCTTTAGTTTGCTCATTGAGCAGTTTTACAATTGGATGCAAAGTAGCAAATAAATTATTAAACACCTTTATGAATAAAAACATTGAAAATACATCCCTCTGTTCGACTTTCTACAGAAAAAAAAAAGTGATTATAACACTGTCACAGCATGTTGACATCAGAACTTCACCAGGAAGAAAAGCATTGCTTTATAATACTTAATATTCGGAAGATCACAGAGTAATTCAGCCTTTCAGATATATAAAAATAGCGGTTTCAAAAATGGTAACTACCAATATATTTTGTTATTACGTAAAATGAGTGAACTCATTTCACCAAATTTGAAGCCTCTCCAACACGATGGTTTGATCTTGAACACTGCAGCACTTACCTGCTCTGCGAGACAGAGGAAAGATGAAAGGAAATGTCTGAAACATTAGGAGCAGCACTGGGCAATAATATAAAAGAACAAAAATGAAGTTCAGTGTCACTCTTCTAGCTAGCTTTAACAGCAGAACAGGCACAGAAGCTAGACACCTTTTTTTAATGGCAAATAGATGACAAGGTATCTCAGGTCTGTATTATGTTGCTACTATGTTACTATTATTACTGTCATCACACAAAACCCAGTGTAATTAACTTGCATTTTTTTAATGGTTGCAGGTTCCTCAGTAAGGAACATGTCTTTTCCTGTGGCTTATGTGGCACAAAGTGTAAAGACAATGAATAGTACCATAAGAATTTAAAACTTTAATACAAGTGAGCATGCGGAGAGAACAGAGTCTTGGCTCCTCCCCAGCACTCATTCTTCTCTGAGCACTTCCAGCGATCTGCATGCAGCTATGGACGGTAAATGAGTATAATAATAATTTTAAAAATCCCCCAAAGTATACATTTATGGGAGGTTTTAGCTCCTGCAGTCAGATTTATGAAGATACTGAAAGCACTCAAATATAAATATGTGCTTAGACTGATCTACAGCAGTGCCCGCAATGGTTTAACTAAACTTTAGTTTCAATCATACAAAAGTTCAAGCATTTAAGCAAATTCTGCAAGAAGTCTGTCTGCTTCCTACAGCCCCTTAATCTCTTTATAAAACTTAACCAGTTTCCAGCTCTATTCACATGGCCTTAAAGCTTCACAAACTCCTAAAAAGATCAACAGAGATATGCAGAAGGGAGCCAGATCTAATCCCAGAATCTCTGTTGAACTACTTGATTCTCCATGCATGCCATGATAAAAAAANAAAAAAAAAAAAAAAAAAAAAAAAAGGAATGGCCTGTGGTTTGTCCTTACAACATTATCCTAGCCTCGTCCAAGACTGACAAGACACCTCATTATACAAAACAGCACGTGTATAAACTGCATATGGATACGGAGATGACATTTATAAGCTCTGCATGAAGTTTTAGTGGAAAGCCCGAGGGACAAGCCCATGTTATTTGGTAAGGTTTGGAATGAATTTAGTCCATTTTTAAGCAAGTATCGGGTAGCGCTGAATGGTAGATTACCTTTTCCCTTCTAATCTATGTAGCATCTGGTTAATGAACAATTCAAATACACCTGGGATATGCTAAATCACTGAGAAAGAAGCATGGAGATAGGAGTGCTCTAATTCCTTTAGAAGAAGTTCTATTAAGGTGAGAAAATGGTAATTACCCTTACAGCACAGGATCATCAGCATCTACGCTTCAGTAGCCATAAAAAATTCAGTCTAAAAAGCAGGTGGACTTAAACAGCCAAGACAATACCTACTGCACAGCTCTCTTTGGGGTTAAGACCTAAGTGGGATAGGTGAAAGCAAACAAACATAAGAGCATAGTATTCCAGTTATAACAGCATGTCTTATTTAACCAGTTCCAAACAGCCCTTTCCCCTGCCCCTTCCCTACAGAACACTAATTCCAAGGCCAAGCCAATTTAAAATGTTCCAAATATGCTACTTGACTTATAGCTGCTATGAGATATCCATCACCACTTCACACTATTTTTTTTTTCTTTTATTTAAAAAGCTGCAATTTGGTACTTAGACTGGAACTAATCTGATTTCATCCCAGCATTCTTAAAAAATAAACACATAGTTTCTCTCTAATGTCATGGCAGAGAGGTAGGCACCTTGAAAGGGCAACTTCTGCTAGTCATCCTAGGTATCTATTTTAGGACACAACAAATCATCCTACATAGATGCTTTTGGCCATTGAATGGACAGAAACACTAGAAAATCAGCTCTAGCTAGATGTATAACATTTACACTGACAATGCTAAGCCAGACATGTTCCAACCTTCAACATTTGATGTTGAGAATTCTGATGTTTACAGACTATTAGTTCTAGTAACAGATGTTACATCCCTAATTGATATTAAACTCAAGCTTGCCTCTTTTTTTTTTTTCCTTTTTAACCTGAGGAGATAAAGCTTTTCCACCATTTTTGTAGATATCCAGATGGCTGGAAATATTCTCAAAGGCCATCCAATTAACAGCAGTATATGGTTCATAATGGAGAGCAGACAGTCACTTTAAGCATGTACACCTAATTTTGAATGCCTTGAAACACCACCATATTCTCATTTAATGAACCTCTTTCCTAATGTTGCCAGTTTCCAGTGTCTCCCTTTGGAAAGCGATGAAAAAAAGAATCATCTCCATTGCAGGCAAAGAGAAAGGTAATAAAGGAAAGCTTTGGTCACCATTTCAAAGAGAGTGAACAATAACGTTGAAATTTTCATTAGTGCCACCATGAACATACCCATGACTATTTCTGCTGATTCTCAAGACAGCCATTAAAGAAAGCAAATTTTTTGACACCAAATTATTGTTATTTACTTTAAAAAAAAATAAATTAATACACATTTAGGGCTTTAGTCACAGATACTCCATTGGTGACGACAATGACATAGGAATAGGTTTCATTTTATTTTAAACTCACTTTAAACCAGCCTTTCATTCAGTTTTCATCACTGAAGCATACCAAGCACTAAGAAAATATAGTGATATTCTGCTTTCTCATCAAATTTACATCGCTATCAATTGTGTCAAAAAAAAGAATTAAATCCACTTACTTGGAAATGAACCTTAATTCTGCACCAGCCATATATTTTTATTGCTCCCACTGTCCCTACTGAAGTCACACTGACATTTTTCATGTTTTTCTCCACATTGGCTGCGATCACTTTGTGTGCTCTGTAAATCTGATCATAGGTGAACTGGCACCAAAAAAATACTTAAACACAACCATGAAGCAGGGATACAGATAGCATCAAAAAGCTTCAATATTAAGTGGCTCAGAAAACCCTCTGAAAAGCTCTATGCAAAGTTCAGTTCAACAGCAAGTAGCAACAAGTGTCATTTGAAAAAGACAGACAGATGCTTTGCTGGCTCCATGGACAAGTGGACATGCTCTGTGGCCTTACACTCACTGTGATACACCGAGGAGCACTAACAATTTAACATAACCACAGTACCCATCAGCTACTAACACTTATTACACAGGGTCATTCTTTTATTTTGCTCTAACTCAACTCTCTTTTTTAAATGTATGTTTCCTAACTCTTCATTCTGAGACATTTCTTTTGTTACATATGTAAAGCTTTCATTTATACATATATATATGTACCTATATACACGTACTGTTTATAGACAGCTTCTGGCCACTCCTATGCAGAACAGATTTACTAAGATTAATATATGCATATACTAAAGTATATGCATGGAAAAACTTTGCCAAGTGTCCTCATTAGTTTCAGAGTTTGGGTTTCATACAGAGTTATAATCCTACAAACTCTCTCCCCCTCCTTCATCTCAATGCACTTTCTCCTCAAGAACTATAATACAAAGAGCTGCAATGAACCCAGCTGTCTATGTTCGGTGCGTGCAGAATTCAAATCAAGTTCAATTTAAATATGCATTCACTCTTTTTTCATTTGGCCGCTACCAAGTAAATATAACATCTTACATAGTGATTATATTTATATCTCCATCACTTAGGACTTGAATGCAGGAATATTTACAATCTTTGCATTTTGTTTACTTACACTATTATCACTCTTTACTTAATAATGGAGCATAATAGACAAATGTACATAAAATATATTTTGCTGTGAGAATAAAATATTCCAGAGGAAATTGTTATTATTACTTTAGAAATTATGCTCCTGGCAGAAAGATGGTTAAGAAACTTCAAGCAGAGGCTCCCACTAAGTCTAACATATTTGCATTAAAGCCTTGAAACATAAGGATTTTCACAGGAGATACCTAGCATTACATCCCATGGAAGTCCTACCAAACAAGACCTCTTCAGGACCCTTGCAAATCCAGGGCACCCACCTCCCAAAGGATTTAACCCTCATTTCACATAAGGTTCCAAGACATGTTTGTGACGCATAAAGATAAAGAGCTGTTGTGCTGTATTATTTTGCTTTGGCAGGTGTCATTATACCTGTATTAACAGTATGAAGATAGGTGAGGAAAAAAAAAAAAAAAAATATATATATATAGTCAGAAAGGATGGAGATACCCTATAAAAGCAGCTGGAAAGGGCTGGAAAGGAAACCAGAATCACTGAGGCCAAATTATTTATTAGTATGAATTTTGTTGTTTTTCTGTTTCAAATTTAAGATTAAGAGAGAATGCCAAGAAACACTTACGGGCACTGGTCCACAGTGCTGTGGAGAAGGGTACTAACTTTTGCCCAGCCACATGGAAATTCTTTTTGGGTTGGTTTAAGAGAGCATAATTATATCACTTATTCCAATGCCACAACAAAAAAGAATGCTAAGAAAAAATTAACGCACCTCATCAGTGAATATCTGATAGCTTGCAAGTTCTTCATTTTAAATACGTTTTATGAAAAAAGATGTGAAAGATCATAAGTGAAATTGGAAAAAAAAATCATTTCAGCAAATGGTTCCTAAGATGTTTACGGCACGACTATCTGCAGTATGTCCATAGAGCATCCAGCAATTCTTTACAGGTGCTCTCCAGTTTTTACTGCAAGTCTTTGAAAAATAACAGTTCTCTCAATGACACCCATTTCCCCTGGGTTTAACAAAATAAATCTACAAGATGAATTCCTTTTTCAAACCGGTCTGAAAATTACAGGGATTCTCCAACACAAGTAACAGAAAGCAGTTGTAACCCTAGTTTAATCTCTCTGTTTTGATGATGTTTTCATATCCTTCCGATCAAAACAGAGCAGCTGGTATGCACTAATGAATACAGCCCATCACTCCCAGCTTTAAACCCGTTCTAGCTCATTCCAAGTCACATTCTAACCCAAGCTGACACTCACAGTAGCAGCAGCTTCATGGAAATTTTTAGTTTGTAACATTAAGGGTTGGACCACAGCAAACTATCCTGAGAAAGGGGAAAGAAGTACATACACCCAGCATAACATTCCAGATTAGGGAGTTAAAAAGTCCATAGTTTAGTCCCAAGCATCTCTTGTTGCTTCCCATCACCTTTAATCAATGTGCTGCATCATACAATTTCATCACGCTCTTCTGGAAGTGGTCTCCCCATTTCCAGGGACCACAACATGACCACAGGAAGCTGTTGCCTTGCCTTCTCACACCAACCCCATTACAGCACCAGCCCAGCTCAAGGGGAGAATCAGGGAACTGCACAGCACAACGCAATGACACCAAGAGAACATGGAGATGAGACAAGGACAGAAATTCCAGATCCCCTCGGCCAAAAAAGACAAAGAGGCACTTAAGAGAGGGTGTAAGGAGCACCTTGGTGGCAGGTCCTGGTTAAAGCAATCTTCAGCCTTTCAGAAAGCTTAGTACTTCTTAATGCAGAGAAAGGTAACTTCATATAATCCTTGTGGAATAGACCAAAGGGGACACGGAAATGGACTGCATTGCTATGTTTCAGCCCACAAGCGGAGCAATCCAAAAGAGATCACATTTTTTGCTAGCTGCTTAAGTAAGAAAAAAAAAACAAAACAACAACAACAAACACCTATATTTGCAACAGGTATTTAATGACCTTCAAACAGAACCAAATCTAAAACATTACATTGACTAGACACAAGATTGAAACGAGTGAAATAGGTTTGATAAATCTAGATGTTGGGGGAAAAAAAAAAAAAAAAGTAAATCTTCCTTTAATTCACTTTCTCTTCCTTGGGTTGTTCATATAAAGAATAATGAATTCTCATTCTCTTCCTTAGAGGCTCTATCAATAACATTGCAGACAAACCCAATTAGCATTTAAAGGCTGCAACCTGCTTAAATTGCTTTGAGATTCCTTTGAGCTCATTTCCCAGCCAGACAATATACCAAACCTGATTTAGCCCACTCTTTTTGAAATATTGCTGCTATTTTGCCCTTAATATATCACAAACAAAAATATGCCTTTATTCTGATAGAGAGCCACAACGGATTTTGCATAAAGTTGAATAAATGAGAGCAGATGATAACCAAGCAATATCCAATCTCATGGCTTCAAACAGTACATTTATTTTGCATAAACAAATTAACTATTGAAAAAAAATCCTCAAAACCATTTACTTTCTACTTGGTTCACAAGTGGTGAAATCCGAAATCATCCCAAAGTCATGCTGTTCTAGGAGCCCTGAAATTGCTTTGAAAATACTCAAAGCTCCTCCCTTGTTTTTTTGAGGGGGGATGTTACATATTATCTTTGCTGTAGATGTTTCGCTTGTTCCCATATATTTATCTCCCTGTCCCTTTTTCCAAGCCTGGTAAAACACTAGTCTCAATGTCATCTTAGGGAAATGAATGCCATGGGTTAATTACGCAATGTGTGAATAAAATATTTTCTTTCATCAGTTTTCAATTTCCCCCATCCAGTTTCAATCAGTGTTCCCTTGTTCTTCTATTCAAGCTTTAAAAATAAAATACAAATTCCCATCCTGCTTTTCTTTACTGTAATCATGACTTTGGCTAGTTTTACTGTTTCCCTCTTATTCATCTCTCTCCTAAATAGTCCAAGTCTTTTCAACCTCTTTTCATATGAGAACATTCTCTCCATACCCATCATTCTCATCTCTTCCCTTAACCACTCTGTTTCTCCAATGTATCTTTCTGATGCAGTGATCAGAACCAAACAATATCCCAGGTGAGGGCAGAGCACTGACTTTGCTTGTTTTTTAATAAAGTCATAGCCATAGTGTTCTCAGTATTTTTCTCCCTCTTCTTCTTAAAACTTTAGAATATTTGTTTATTCTTTGGCAGCTGTTTCGCAATATAGAGAAGCCTGAATTCAGCTGTCGACACTGATGCCAAGGTCTATTTTTGACAGAATGTTGTCAAGTTAGAGCACAAAAGTAATTTCTAAATTTAGACATCTACATAAACACCTAGACCTAAGTTAGCTATCCAAGCTTCTCTAGGCAACGAAGAGAAATCGGCACTTTTAAAGGTACAAATTCAGACATCCATTCTATGAATTGAACTGCATCCTGAAAGTAATTTGAAAAAATGTAAAAAAGGAAAAAAAAATGAAGTCTAATTTAACGTAAAACCCCAATGGCATTGCTGCCTTTTTGTGCAAATGTGGAAAGCTGAAGGAAGATTCCATTTCCCAAGAGCAATGCAGGCAGCTGTGTTCAGGAGCTTTCCTGAGTTTTCATTTTAGTTGTTTGTTTTCCAACAAAGTACTATTGATTCCCAGTCAGGTGGTACAAAAGGGCTGTATAAAATAGACTCTGTGGAAAAAAACACAATGTCTTTACTCACCTCCTGCCCTCTCCTTCCACACGACTTAAACAAGGGAGATTTAATGATTCTCCTGCTCGATGCTTTGGAGAATAGGAAACTAAACTTAAAACAGCAACTGCTGTTTGATTATCAAGTCTTTAATCTTAAATGCAGGCCCTTTAAGAATAAGTTGAGCTGATTTTAAAAACTAAAGAAAAATTTTAGAAGCTCCTGCTGTATAATCAGACATCAAAGTTTGATGGGAATATGGTTTTGCAATAAAATTTTGTCCTTTCTCATTTGCATTTCAAATAAACCATTAATATCTTACAAAAGGAATGAGAACCGAGATAAAACGTACTGTACACTTTGATATGGCAGCTGTTGTTCACCCCTGTAGCTTCAACTTTTTTCTGCTACTAGAGTTACTACAACTTCACAATGCTTTTTTTTTTTTTTTATTTAACCTTATGCCATCACCAGTAGCCGAAGCTGAAAAAGCTGCCCTGACATGGTTTTCTAAACACCACAAAATCCTATGATAGAGATGCATTATGGCTTCAAAAGCTTTTAAGATGGACTTGCAGCTTAGTTTTCTCTTTATCCCCATTTAGTGTCTTCAAACTCCCTTCCAGCCCCCTTTTGCAGCAGGCAGCATCTGCTGCTGAACTCCGCATCTGCTTCCTGACGCAGCCTGCTGTAATTTGAAAATAAATTTAACAGAAAGATAAAAAGAATACATGAATGACCTAAATTATTATCCTGAGTCGCTTCAACCAGCGTTGCCAAGTCTGCTGCTGTAATTTAGAAATGCCGCCAGGAAGGAACGGTGAGGTCAGGTCATCACGGTAGTGCTTGCTCCCGCTGCATGAAATACAAGCGAGTTTGTATCAGCAAGGTCCCAAAACAGCAGCTGTAAGTTCACATCACTAACTTGCACCTGATTACGCACACCGCATCGAGGAGTGGAGAGCAGGAAAAACACCACGTAACAACCCAGAAAAAGATCCGGCCTACTCGACTTGCTTAAAATAAGTATATTTAGATTATAAAGATTGTGATTATTCCGTAGATAGTCTGCCTTTGATTCAGTGAAAGGTCTTTTCAGTTTTGTGTGCAGCAGGTATAGAGTCTTGCGAGAGAGATGCACGTCTTAGAAATGCTAATACAAAGATGCTTGCAATGCATTCAGAAAAAACAAAAAGGGGAAAATACAGTCACACCTTGACCATGTTCCCAGGTGAGTGACCTCTGCTCTCCCCACTAAACAACCGCAATCTGACTCTCACCACCACAAAGATCATTACCATCACCAACACAACTTCTGCCAACACATTTCAATTCAAAGCCTGTATTATCAGGCAACAGCCATAATGAGGATGCAGAGAGAATCAGCATACCAGTCATTAGGTTAAAACAAGAGTTTCCAAAGCAAAAACCACCAGAGCTATTCACAAAGCATCACCTGGGGATGGATGTTAAAGGTTAAGTTGAAATAGCATTTTTTACTTCTAACTGGGTATTTTGCATCATATATACCTCCCCAAAAAGCACATTTCTGGGATGATCTTTCTCCTTCCGGGTCTTGGTTCCAAAAGAAAATACATCGGAAAGGCTAACGCAAGATCACTTTGCCAGTTTTGTGTTATTTAAGCACAAGGTGAAAGTAGTTGCGTCTTTATTTTTTTAAAAAACCCTATTCTGTACTTCCCCGCACACTGATAAATCTGAGCCTGATATTTTTTGTGTAGCTGCTACTTATTGTTTGTTTAGAGAGCTGACAGTAGGTTCTGCACTGTAACGGATGAGAAGTAATCCCTGCCCCAGAGAATGAGGGTGACATGCAGTCTTAAGCTCACAAGTAGTCCCCACTGAATTTAAAAAGCTTATTCATGTGTGTAAAGTTACGATTTATATTAAGGAGAACAGATATTCAGAGCTGGAAAAGACAGAGGATGGAGTGGAAAGGGGGAAATCAGAAAGAACTTCCTACCCTTAAAGAAACCCCCCGAGAATATGGCCTGTGCCACTGTTCACTTATTGTGTAGCATAATTAGCCACAAACCTGGATGTTAATAGGACTGTTTACATAGGTATAGTTTACCCAGCTGAGCTCAGGTATTTTCAGCAAAACATACAGAAAAAATATGGTTGGGAAGAATGTGAAATGATTTAAATAAGAATAAAAATCTTTCTTTAAGTGAGCACTTTCATATTGTTGGCATTGCACATAATCTAAGTCCTGATGCTTGCATTTGGGGAAGGACCAAATTGGAAATTATTAGCCTTGCCTATACAAATAGTACTACTTGAGACATACCTTGTGAGCTAGGTGCAGGATTAGGCCTTAATACCACATTAGGAAGGTGTTATATCACCTTCTCACATGAAACTCCCAGCAGTGTTACCAGGACTGACACATTGAACTCCATCCCTCAGGATGTTATAATATAGGACATCTATATGGTTTTCTGCACATCAGAAACAAAAAACAGCTTGTGCATTCATACTAAAATTACTTTAAGATCACAAAGGCCATCTTTGGATCAACATTACTCTTATATCAGTTATTAATTTTGGATAAAGGGTTTGCATTTGTTTTTGAGAATTATCTTTTACCAGCTAATACATGCTGTATCTACATGAAAATTTGGGGTGCCTCTCTGTCATCATATTTCTGGATGAAACATGATAATATGCCTGCTCTCCAGTTCCAATGTGCTTTGTATTTACATGGCAGTATTAATTCCTAATTTCTGATCATGAATTTCTAAATCTTTGTATTAGAGAGATTTAGAAATGGCTCTAAAGAAAAAAAAACGTTCCAAGACACGTTTCCTTTATTCCCATATATTTAAAGTAAAAAATGTATTAAAAACTAGTGCATGATATAATCACCTACCTTAATGCATTTTTTTTTCCAGTTAGGACAACTTCAAAATGAAAATCAATTCAAAAAAATAAACCAGCACCTCACAGTTTCATAACCACTTTTTTCAACCTCTTTAATAATTATATTAATACAACACAAAAGTAGTTTTATGATGAAAAGTCTGCATTTTTCACTGGATGCAACTATTAGAAGCAACATAATGCCTCCCAACTCTACCAAACGGTCATAAAAGACCTTGCAGAGGGGCTGATGTGATTTAAGCATTGTACAGGGAGACTCTTTGAACTGTAGTTCCATCTGAACCTGAACAGAGGGTTTTAATAGGCAGCGCTGTCAACCTGAAGAGATGTTGCTAAGTTTAAGTAAAGGGAAAAAATGAAAATCAATATTGTTATAAATTATATGTTTTCTTGTAATTTTTAGTCATTGAGAGACATTTCTAGGGAGCCAGATATCCATTTGTTTGTTGCGCAGGCCCTTGCGCAACAAGAGTGATACTAATAAAACATGCACATGTGTCAATACTTGAATGAGTAGTTACTAAAAAGGTTACAAGTGCAACAATTCTAATCCAATTACAAAAGGAAAAAAACTCCATAAAAATCTATATCAAGAGCTGAGGTATTAGTCCGAAACTTCTTTTCATTCCACAATGACAGATGAATGTGATATCGTCCTTAGCGGTATCTACAGAGTGATGCATTTTTTGCTATCATTTAATAATCTAGTTATATAAAATCAATACTCCCACACAGGCTGTCATTCTTCTCCTCTCTCCCATTCAGGACTGTGGAAGCAAAGAATCCCCATATGTAATTATAAACCCATTTAAAACAAAATATTGAACCATGTCTTCAAATCTTCACATTATATGGCATTTTCAACACAATTACTTCTAAAACTTCCACAGCTTAAGTAACCTTCCTTATGGAAAAACGCTGAGGAATACTTTAGAAATGCAGAAGAGGATGAAAACATGTCGGCTTCCAGCATAGGTATCAACACAGTCCTTTGGTCATGTCTGCAAGGGGAAGTGAGAAACCTACTTGCCAAAGCAGAATTAACAACCCTGCTTTTTGAGGAGCATAAAAGTTTGTCTAACCAAGAGCCCTGAAAGGGCTTGGCCACTGGGTCAGCAAGAAGAGGACATTTAGGGAGGCAAGAAGTGGGGAGGCAGAAGGATCCTGTCTCTAGCTCCCATCTTTGGGAAATCATCTGGGAAGGCAAAGTCCTGGATTTGGCCCTGGCTTTTGGAAGTACATTCTATATTCACTGATCACTTAGAATAAAACAGAAACTTTCCCACAAGAACAGAAACGTATGGGACACCTCTGGAAAGTATAAGCTCTGGCTTGGATCCCCTCTAGCTAAAGCAGTCCTAAGATCCTGGTTTTCCGTCCCCTGGACAGATGTCCTTAGCACTTACCTACAGACGTGTCACTGTTTACTGCAGGGCAACAATAAACCGTGGCAGATGCTCTCTGTTAACTCCCTCCCCGCTACCCCAGGCCTCCCCACCAAGGAGAAGGCAATAGGAGGAATAGGAGGAAAAGAGAGAAACTTGCAAATTGGAAAAAAAAAAAATTATTTACTAATGCTACTAATAAAGCAGAGAAAATAATACAAAATATACAAAACCAATATCAAATTTCCCAGCACAGCTCAGCATTGCCCCAAAGAGCCGGCTCTGGCAGCTGCAGGGCAGGCACCCAGAAGTCCTGGACTGGACAAACCAGAACTGGATTCAGGGATGCAGGGTCTGGAACCAGGCATCAGATCACAGGCACAACAGGCAGGGTCCTCTTCAGATGCCAGACGTAGTCGAAGAGAACAAGACCCTCATTATCTCCCACTTTTATAGCATGTATGATGTGAATGGGATAGAATACTTAGTTGGTCAATTTCAGTCACCTGTTCTGTTCACCCCTCCTTGCAAGTACACCCCTCTCACTCGTGGGATGTGCATTTTTATCAGCGACCCTGCATTCCACTGCTACTGTCTGCAAAAACATGCAACCAAATTCAGAGAAGTGCAGTTACTTAGAAGGAAAATTCACTAAGAGAGAAACTGGTCTTGTTTTTAACAAAACCAGGACAAGGTATAACCACCACTCGTAGCAATTACCATAACCATAGCTTTGCAACACTTTCACTATAGATTAGACATATGCTGAATATACCTAACTAGATTATTTTCTTGAGGGACTAACCAGTGAGGTGCTGGCTGTGTCAATAACACACTGCCTCAGGCACCAGGTAGGTGCCAAGATATCCAGCTCAGCTGAGATGGAGGCACCTTTAGGCTTGTGTGGCAATAAAAGCCTTGGCACTTGAATAACTTTACTGCTGAAAAAAGCTGGACTTCCAGAGATTCTAACTCACCCAGTAGCATTCTCAGGATTATTCTCCTGCACTTTGATTCCATCGAAATTGTATTTAGATGCTAAATTTTGAGCTAGGCTTAAGACAAAGATGATGAGTGTGCTACAAGAAACAAGACGAAATGAATAACTGGGTAGATGTGTGTCATGTTCACGTTGAAGACTGTACCCATACCTATCTGCTGAAAGAAATGAGAAGATTTAGAAAGCTATGAAGAATTTTAGCACCTAGTATCATGTTATCCAGTGAATCCATCACTTAACAAAGACAATATATAGAAAAGAGCACATGGCAAAGCTATACGGGAATTCCATTCAGAATGTTGAGAAAAAGTATGTTGAATCATTTCAGGAGCATTCAGGTGTATTCTGGTACATCTCCTTCTCAACAGAATCATATACTGTGATATACATCTTTCATACTACTGGAACGGCTTTAAATTAAATATTTTCAGTTATAGCAGAGTAAACATTCAATAATAATCTATCCAGAGAACAACTATTATAATTAACTTTAAAAATATATTGGGTGCATCTATCATCTCACATTAAAAAATTTACACGTAGCCACAGGCAGCACTAGCCAGTGGAAGATGCAGATGCTACACAGGGGCTTTTGTAGTTTTATACTCTTCAAATATTCATAAGATTAGCCACACTGCTGCTGACAGGGTGCACATCAATGTCTTTTCTCCAGGACTGGAGAAGAATAGATTTCTGAGAAAAGCCATTATAGGAAAGTAAATCTTTGCCCGACACTTTTTGCCCTACAGTTTTTCTACACTGCCATCTTCCCCCAACTCATGGTTCAGTAGTTTCCAAGACAAGAGTGGCAGCTTTGTGTTTAACAGTCTAGATATACTTTTCTTCCATAAATTTCTTAATCCCTTTTGAAAAAAAGGCAAATTTTTAGCATCCACAGACTCCTGTGCAAGTAGTGAAATACACAAAGCAGCTGCAGAAGTAGAAAAGTAGGACTGTTAAAAATCCAGGTAGGCTATTGACCAAATATCTTGTTCAAATATTGATTGGTTCCTCAAAATAAAACCTGACATATTTTTAAGGCATTCAGATTCATAAATAATTGATTTATTTTTTTTTTTTTAAATTCTTTAAAAGCGTTTCTAACAATTAGTTACGGGTGCTAGGTTTACTGGGTAGTTCCACAGATCCCAGATCCCTCCTTTTGTTCCCCCTCCTATTCTGAGTTGCATTTAATACCTTCTACTCCTCTGGCGGCACATCAGATTTCAGCAACAGGTTACAAGGCAGAGCTATTTCATCCCTTAGTTTCCTTCCTCTCCTGGGTGAATACCATCAGCTCCTGGCAATTTATTTTAAAATCTCCTCTACTGGCCTTTCATTTGCATCCTCTCAGACGTCCCCTGTGAACACGGGTGCCATGGGAAGACCTCTTGATTCATTCCAGGCAACAGAAGTTTCCTCCTTTCTCTTGATTATTTCAAAGTTTATTGCTGACACAATAGACACAATCAAAACAATTTATAATCTTCATGGTACATTTATGAAATGGGGAACAACATGCTTACCTTCCCACTGGTGTTTATAATTTAAAATCAGCATAGTTGCTATTAAGTATTTTCACACCAAGATGCTATTTTACTGCAAAAAGGACATAAGGTATTACAGCAGAGCAGAAAGCAAGTAATTGTCCTGAACAGCAATTAAGTTCTTCAACAAGCTCAGGTTAAAATCTATTTCATCCATGCTATGTTAAAAGCATTAAGGACATCGGGAGAAGAGAGATAAGTATTCTTGTTCCTTGCTGTCAAAAAGTATAGGGGACACTACAACACCCACAGACAACATGTAGCATCTTTCTCTCCTGAACTACTGCTTGCTCTGCATATTTGGATAAAGCAATTACGCTAACTGCACTTCTGCACTTCTTCTCCATTAATTCAAAATGACTGAAGAAAGATATGAAACCAGTTACTCCGGTGTAAAACTGGAGACAGTCCTGAACTGAGTAGCTTTGTTTGGATACATTGGTACCTTTGAGGGCTTAAATAAAACCACCGACCAAACACCACCAACCTGGATTTAACCTTTGTAAAGGCATTTCCAAAAGGAATCTCATTTAAGCCAATAATTCATGTCTAATTTAGTGAAAAAAATTTGAAAAAACAGAATGTGCTTTTGGTTGGTTGTTTTTTTTGTGCATTGTTTTGGGTTTGTTTTTTAATCACACAATTTAATCTTTCTTCTCTTAGAATATTACTGGTCTTTCAGGATTCTGCCCCAGAAATCCAATGGTCTATGGAATTCCTTAGTTCTTCAGCATATTTAACTATATAAATTCCTGTAATGATGTAACTGTAAAGCCCTGTTATTTTAAGGAGAGGAGTTTATTTGCTTTATGTTTTTGTAAAGCCAAACGCTTTCCCTGGCAAGACTGCAGCTCCCCTCATAAAACGTTTAGTCCCTTTAAAAAATACTTTATCACATTAGTAAACTTATATTGGAGCTGTCAGATTTCTTCAAAGCATCCTGAAGAATCTGTCAGTAGTGCGACCAAGTGCATAAATTCTGGCATTTCTTTTCACAGCAGATCAAAATCTAGATGGATGAATGATCTGAAGCCGTTATAGGTGTGCTGCTGAAAGAGTTGAGCTGTTTGGTTTAATGCCAGACAAATGTTCTTCCAGCTGCACTCATATGACATAATTGTGATGTACAATCAGTGGTCAGATTTACGGTCTGCAATGTAACACCTTTAGATATATGGAAGCATCAGGCACCACACTGCCCATTCCAGTTTCTATTTCTAAAAGACAGCCTTCAGTCAAACACTGCCCACAGCAGACACAGATCTTTTGTAACTGAGGTCTGCATCAGCCATCAGCAAGGAGATGGTTAGAAGACTTGGCCTGGACATCAAGAGGTTGGTTCTGCAATTAGCCCTTGCTGCAAAACGATGATTTCAAGGAACTGTGTGCCTGCATCTACTTCTGGAGTAGAAGAAATAGGAAAACACATTCAGTAAAATGCACTCAAAGACAACAAACGTGTTGCCATCATGAAGAGTTTTTTTGATCAAGTTCAGCAGCGGGAGAGCCTTCAAGCACACCAGCTTGACCATCAGATGTATATGGCAATGCAACCAAGCAGGAATTTCAAAAAGAAAGAAAAGCAACTTGACAAACGTTATCATAACAAGAGTTCATATAAACAGAAGATACATTAGTAAAGTAAAGCACAAGAGCAATCTGTTGTGAGGTTAGGAAATATTATCCATTCTAAACCCAAGGTTTAGGCTTTTGCTACTCAAATTGTACTGACTGTGATTTGGTCTCTCCTCATCTGGCCTCTGCTAAGAGAAACTGATTCGGGCACTTCAAAACTGTCCAGCCATGGAGGAAAGTGCTCTAATCTGAATTAATTGCTGTCTTTCCACTTCTTGTTTTTAAGAGAGTTCTCTATTTTCTCTCTGAGAATTCAAAAAATTCTTACCAAAGTTTCAGCTTTTGTAGCTGCTAGTTACCATTGGAGTAGTCTTAGAAAAGAAGAAAAAAAGCAAAAATATGAGAAGTACATTCTTACATATCTTAACTATCATCCTGAAGTGTGTGTGTATATATATATATTCTATAGTAAAGTATATTGTGGAATAAAAACTATTCTAAAATCTCCTACTACCAATGTTACTTTATGTCTTGGGCATTTCCATACAGCTTTAGTAACTGAGTAATTGCCAGAAGAAATGTTCAAAATCTCAGACTATCTTGGGAAACATTTGAACTTGCAATGATTTCTCCATCAGTAAGAGGAGATACTACCCCTGAGAAACTCTAGTGTTATCCTTGGGATCTTTATAGCAATTAATGCTCATATATTTAGATGGCAGAAACGGAACACTGATCCTTCAATTTATATGGTACTCAAACATCAGCTACACCATCCTAAGTCCTGGGCCAAATATGTGAACCAATATTGCAGCAGACTGTCGTGGTTTCTTTCCCTAACAAAAGACAGTTGCACTATGATTACGGATTACTTTATCTGTATACTTGTGTGTACTAAATAAAGTACATTTCACCTAATATACCATGAATGAGCAAGGAATTACAAGATTTGGTCAAGAAATCTTTGCAAAATTTAAGTTGGAGAACACGCAAAATTGGCTTTTTTTTTTTTTTGCGTTTATACAGAAAATGCATTTTCCCATAAAATTAACTTTGATTGGTTTTATTCCCACTAACAGAAAATGAAGTCTGCTAGTTATCCTTCAATAATTATTTTCTTGTGGCAAAATAAAACTAATATAACAACAATGAAAAGTCTACAAAATACATACTAAAAGTTCAATTATATTTACAGAACACAAGTTTAAATATGCTCTAATTTGCACCCATTAACCTAAATTTCCCTTATCTATAATAATACAAAATTCAAGCAACCTCTGCTGTTTTTCTATAGCAGAAACACCAAACCATTACAGATTAAGGTGGGAGTGTACATGCAAAGACAAAGTTAGTAAACAAAGAGTAGTAGACAAAGTTAGTAAAGATTTGGTCCTTCCTTGCTCTCTTCTTCACCATGTACAGACGTCTCAAACAAGGTACATGCAGTCCCTGCTGCACACAGCCATAGTCTGGCAGCACAGACACTAGTTAGAAAAGATACTCATTGCCCTTGTAGCATCCTCTGACACCTTAACAAACAATTTAAAAACCAGTACATATATATATATATATGTA
The DNA here is from genome assembly GCA_013399365.1 of Pampusana beccarii. Classification (NCBI taxonomy): domain Eukaryota; kingdom Metazoa; phylum Chordata; class Aves; order Columbiformes; family Columbidae; genus Pampusana; species Pampusana beccarii. The sequence continues at coordinate 421,801 of VWYH01008700.1, read as the reverse complement.
TATATATGTGTGTGTGTATATATATATATATATATATATATATATAGGCAGATGTACCCACAAGTTCTGACTAGCCCCTGGGCTGGTCATGAGTTGCCTCTTTCTGACCTAGTTACCAGGTTTTGACTAAGACTTAATTGCACTGAATCTGACAATCAGAAGCAATTTTTTTTTAAATGAACACTGACATATGGAAACAACTGCTCCTTTCAAACTCACTTTTCCATTTTTATATAACATGTGTTCCATCAAATAGTCAGCTCAGATTTGTCTCCCAAATTGAAAGCCAAGTTTTGAGAAGTACTTCAGCGTAATGATTTTCCAGGATGTAGTAATTGTTAGGCCACAATTCTGCAAGGACTCAGCAAGTTTCTATTTAATTTTACACCCCATAATTAATTCCAATGACTTTTTTGTATTGTAAAACAAACCATCTATCACTATGCAAGAAATGTATTAAAGCTGTAAAATCTAATTTAAAATTACTCTAATGCCTTGGTCCTTTCAGAACATCATTGTGCCTGTGCAACAGCAAACTAAACAAATCTTGTGACTTGAAGAACATCCTGACATGCATTCTAATGCTTCAATGCTCTTTCTCATCTGCAATAATAAATTGAGTGTCAGCATCAAGTGGAAAAAAAACAACAAAACAACTTATCTAAAAGACCCCCAATTGGCATAATGAGGCTTCTAATTGAAATATTAAAGCTTTGAGATGTGAAAAAAGTCTGAGTATTTTACAGGACAACTGCTGCTCTGTTCAAATTCCTGATGTATTCCTCATCCACCATCAAGGTCGCACAGCTCTCACTACACGGAAGATTCGGGTTCAAACTCCAGGCTCTGATTTATACCCATCTTACAGGTCCTCAATACAACAAAAAGGAGCCAAAGGCAAACATTACTAGGGTTATTCACACCATATCAGAGTATGTTGCAATCATCCAGCAACATAATTTTTGAAAAAATTAAAATGTTTAAGTATGAAAAATATGTCTAGACAACATGGATGAGGATGACTTCACCAATATTAATTAAGAAAAACATGAAGACAGATAAAAAGAGATGCTATAATTGGAAGAAGCAACTGAGATGGCAAAAATAAGTAGTCTAAACATTGTCCTTATTTATTCTCATAAATATGCAGATTATCTTTGTTCCTCCAGTGACTGTGTTGCCTAGTTTATGCTTCCCTTTGTTATCAGATTCTAACACACTGCTGAGGAACTGGGCAGTCCAGCATCTCCATTCAAAAACTCAAATACACAAATTGCACAATTTGTAGGAAATACGTTGCTCTTTCCCTATCCTCCAAAACATAACAAGACAGGTTTTCTGATACTAACTCCATCTATTCGCAGTCTAAAGGTAGCAGCATCAGGTCAATGAACAGATAGGGCATTATTTTCTGATTCCATCTTTTTCCATGATACTTTGTTATACCACTAACGTAACATTTATCAAAGAGTGTCTGTCTGGAGCATACTTTTAAGATTAGCCATATTTTTAGGAATTCTTTGTAAACAGAGTTTCTTCCTTTGAAGTAGGATTTGAAAACATTGATAGTGTTTATCCCAGAAGGGAAAAAAAGAGACGTATAATTAATGTATCCAAAAAAATGAGTTATATTGAGAGAAGCTTTAGTTCTCTATCTCATGACAGAAGAGGATGGGTCATTCAACAAAACTGACTAGTAGTATATTTAAAAAAAAAATAAAAAAGGATAGGTGACATTAACTCTTTCCCCTTCGCTTCTTGTTGTGAGATACTGATGTTTTTTCCAAACAAATTTCCCTTGGGGACAGGATATTAAATTAAGCAAATCACATCTATCTACTTTAGGTCACATCTATTAATGTAATTCTTCATTTCTTAGCACACAGATACTCAAATACATTCAATAACAACAATACCCTTCATGCACACATTCAATTTGGGATTAGATTCCAAATCCAGTTATTATAGTTTATTCAGCTACCAAATATCAGCTGACCCATGGCAACCACCAGTGTGCATAGTCTCAGACCATAATAAATGCAAATCAATACATTCCAACTTTACATGCAGTGAAAGGTGGTTAAAGACAACTTGTGTGACTTCGTCAGAGGCAATTTGTTAGAACAATAACTTGACCATGTGTTTGAGCTGTTAACACCAAAGTCATGCCATCTTATTTGTAGGCAACCAAGGGTAATACTTAATCTATTTGTATAAAATGGCATGTGGTCCTTCTACCAAGCACGGGGCTATTCATGTCCTAGATGGAAGGAAATACACTTTCAAAATGCCTTATCTTCTCTACAAGGGAAGACTACAACTTAACTTCCTAACCTGTCATCTAAGATAGATATGCATTTTTTGGAATTAATCTGACCTCAAACTCTAAGTCTCACCCGCCCCAACATTTTTTGCCAAGATTAAAATAAACCAAGAAAAACCAAAGGCTGTCATTTCTAATGGCTGGCTGTTTCCACGAGGTGTAAGACCTTCCCTTGTCTAAGCTGTTTTCTAACTTTTCAGTTGGAGAACACCTCTTCTACTGTTGATTGAGGAGCTGATTGTGTAAACATTCCTCCTTTTCTTCAGCACAGACTCAGATGGCTTGACCTGGATAACCAGCGAGACCTGATTAAACAAAGATCATTGTTTTTGCATGAAAGCTGCTGCACAGCTTTTGGACGATATGTTCTTCTGCCTCAACTGTCTTCCAGCCCCGCGATGAACAATTCAGGAACGATAACACCTCAAACCACTACAGCTGTTTATCAAAGGTCATCTGACCACAGGTGAAATCCCACTGATTTCACAGAACAAAGTCCCGTTCCTCAAAGGACAGGACCCAACCGTGGATTACAGGCACACTGTGAACTGGCAGCATCTCTGTTAAAAACTGTTAATAATTCATTATCACCATTTTATACCAGTCAGCCCCTGGAGAAGAACAAATTAAAAATGCTGCTTGAAAGATCATCCTTATCAGCAATACTGGGGGAAAAAAAAAAAGCAACTCCTTTTCCCTACTCACCACATGCAAACACACAAGCAAAATGGCCTTCTTTAAAAGAAAACAGTTGCTGACATTTTACATTTTTGTTTTTACTTTATTTACAGAGGACTCTGTCTACTGGGAAATGACATTTTCCTTCAGCTAAAAAAGTGAAAATATATAGAAAAATGGTTCAGCTGGCATTTACAGGAAATACTGCTAGAAAATTACAGGGGACAAATAACCACCTATGTCTTCTATAATTACGCAGAAGGATGAACTAGAATTTGTATTATTGTGGTATATTTATCATTATTTTTATGACCCCCCAAAAAGCAAGAATGGAATCCTTTCCATAATCTACCTTTTACAGCACCAGTCACCACTTACTACCACAAAGAATGTTTCTTGAAATTACAGTCTTAGAGAGGAACTATAAGTTTTGTAATATTGTGACAGAAATATTATATTGCATAATGATGAGTACACATAAGCATAGATTTAACATTTGATAAAAATTACAAATGAATCCTTATCTCTTATCCAGGAATTACCGCAGATTTTTATTGTAAGATAATGTCTAAATGATCACATGAATTTATTTATGGCATTGAAAATACAGTCAGAGATGAAATACTAAACTCAAAACAGAATTATTCAATCAAACCTATTACATTCCGCCCAGGAATAGGATATCATGCTAACAGCATACTGGAGTTAGGCAGCACAATTTGACTAAAAATGCATATTTTTATTCATGACTTCTACAACCTGTCAGCAGCTGTAGGAACACAGACTTTATGCTGCCAATGATAGCTGACAGCACAAGTGAAGTAACCAGCTTTCCCTTCTCTACAAGCTTGAAGAATTGTAATATCATTTATCCACTGCAAAGGTTTACAAAGGCCTGGCAGAGTGAGATTAATATGCTTCTTTATGAAGCAAGCAGCAATGTTTACATCCTTCCTTCTCCCCAAGTAGCGTCTGACTGCAAACCCTTTGTATAATCAGGCTTGATGGGTGTTACTGGAGGCTCAAAGTAAAATAAACGCAAAAATCATACTTCAAAAAAAATATTAACCCTTTGTGGAAGAACTACAGAGTTCAAGCAGAAGCAGCTGTATTTCTGGCTGGGATTTACCTTACACTAGTTTTTCCAGCAGAGCACTGCACACATCCCTGTGCATTTACACTGCAAGGCCAGCGATACCCACCCTGAAAAGCCTGAAGACTGTATTCCCAGGTCTTTCAACTCAAAAGCACAAGAGAAAAACTTTTCTGCATGCCTTTCTGAAAACTGAAAGCAACAAACAGGTGACACACTCGGTCTCTTAGGAGGAGAACAATTAAATGCCTTTCAGCCACAGGAACTTGGCCACCTCATTCCCAAGTGACATTTTCATCAGCCTCCTGCAATGTTGCAGCAAGGGGGAGATGCACTACTGAGGGTCACAAGTCAGCAAAAAAATTAAGTGCTGGACCTTTTTAATTCATTCCTGGGTAAAGCAAGCAGTAGGACACCATAGATTATATTTTGCTCTCATATAAACACACCATGAAGTTAGCACGGACTTGCTAAAGTTCTCTTTCCGGATCATCCACCACTTCTTTCTCAGTCCTAGAAGTCCAGAAATGACAGACCTACAACTGTGACTTTGTTGAGGCATAAGAGCACTCCTCTAAGTTATTTTTAGGTTGAATCCCCCACCCCTTTTCCCCATCAAATAATCTTCAGAGTCCTCGAGAATCAAACTCCCAGTGGGTGGCTTAGCTTTAAAAAAGAAACCAGAGACAACCATTTGCTATAAAATTATTTTTGGTTGTAATTGTAGGGTGGGATTTTCTAAAGCTCTCATTGCCTGCTTAACTTTGCTCCCGCTAGCTATGAAGAGACATTTACTATGGTCTCCAGCAGGAGCAGAACTAGGCCAGCAAGAAAGTCTTTGAAAAGCCAACCCCACAATTACAATTACATATTTTGTAAGGAACTAAATAAATACTCAGCTGCTCTGGTGGTAGCATATGCAGTTAAGCAGCATTCAGGGTTCTTTATCTCCCAGTAACTAGTCATCATCACTGGTCATATAGATTCTTTGCTGGTACCATTTGTAGGTGACACAAGAAAACCCACACAGTATTAGGTAGGTAGGGCGCAGTTAGCAAATAAGTTTGTTCAAATGTAAAATATGATAACGCCACAGAACTGTAAGGAAAACAGAAAAAGCCACAGAAATTCTCTAAGGGCTGAAAAGTCAGCTTTACCATCTAAGGCCTCCAGAGCTGAATCTGTTCAGCAAGAGCAAACTGTTGGTACTTAACACAGGGAAAAGATGTAATGGAAGAGAAATGCTCAGTTTAAATGATGTAGGTATGTTAGGATATGGTAGCTGAAAGCAGAAATAAAAAGACATGACGTTATGGCAGTGAAAATAAACCATTTTTTAAGTTTATGGTTTCATTCTATTCCATATCCTCCATGTTCACAGGCGATTTAGGATTGAGAAGGAATCTTACTCCAGACCATGCTGACTGAGAATGGTTCAGCCAGGATGTGCAAAGCAAGAACCACCTTCTGTCACTGCTGAGGCTTCAGGCAACTGGCCAAGCCTGAGCCTCCCGCTTTTCTCGTAGCGTGCATTGCTGCAGCAGAACTGGTTTCAGCAAACCTCTTGGGCTCAGTACAACACTATTCAACGAAATTTAATAGCCAGTCTGAACCTTGCATGATTTCATTCCTCTCTTTCTGGTCTAAGACACTGTGAAATAAGGGTAAGTCTACAGTCAGTCCCTGTGCAATACGCAGCCATGTGCTTCCTCTGCTAACACCATCAGTGCTTTTGTTCTCCTTACACATCTAGCCTTGGTTTTTTCCACCTCCTTTCAATCGCAATTTTACTCATGTCTAAATACAGAGATGAACTTTTTGCCTATGGCCTCCTGCCAAGCGCTCTTTCTTTCATGTTCTTGAGCTCTGGCTTTATTAACCTTGTCTATCAATATGCCCGGAAGATGCTCTCACCAACGCACCTGACAGGCTGTTCCTAACATTTCCTAAAGTACCATCAGCAAGGAATTGTCTTACTTCTTACTCCGAAAGAATTTTAAGTTTCTCCTCTCTCCTTTAGCCTGTCAGCGTGAAACACTCTTTCTCTGGCACTAGCCATTCTGATGATTGATCTGCTGCAATAAGAAGAATTACAAATGTTTGGAAACTGAGTTACTTAAAAATGGAATAATTTTAGAATATGAAAATTCAGCTACAGTAATCCTTTAGAATTTTCTCTAAATGTGTCAATGCCATCTGCACCTGCTGCTTTTATTAAGATTATAATTAATACATTTGTATTTTGGTGCAGATTTGTACAGGGGTTCAGATGTAATCAGGGTTTCCCTCTGCCAGGCATTCAGTCAAAATTTGACACTGCAGACTCAACAAATCCAACACGGTCATGCATTAATACGAAGAAATCACTGCTTTCCAATAGATTTGCCTTCCCAACCTGTGCGCCTGAGGCTCTAAGAAGGATTTTCTCAAGGGTGACACTGGGTTACTTCTTTGAGAAGTGAGAGGTTCTGGTCACTTACAGGCAGTCAAGGAAAGGGACACAGTGGGTTACCTGCCGCAGAACAGAGACAGCAAGGCTGGTACACGGCGCACTTTGCTGTGCCCCCATTTGCTCTTGTCCATCTCAGTAAGAGGATTCCCCACCCCCTCGGGAAATGTAAGTAGGCTGGCTCATATTCTGCCTACAACTTTTAATCTAAGAGGAAATGCACATCAAATACCCCACCATGCTTCCTGAAGTGACACAAGCCTTTTACTAACATCTGACACCAATAAATCCTAGTGCTCTTATTTACATTAGGCCTTTTCCTTGCTTCCTAATTCTTCATTTCTGCATGTTGGTTTTTATCTAACAAGAAAAGAATTTCTATAAATATTCAGATAAACACTCATAATTCTCTTAACAGGTACTCTCCCTCTACAATGGATGTAACATTGTGTAGCAGATCTGAGGTCAGTTTAATCCAGCCTTTTTTTTTTTCCTTTATCAGATGCCTGAATACATCTGGAAAATCCAGCTTAATGTAAAGACATCAGAATAGCAATATAGCCCTGTTGTTTTCTCCTTTTCCTGTAAGATGAGCTGGTGTGCATCCATGCATACAGCAAAGATCCTGCTCTTGTCCCTCTCTCTAATTTTTCATCAAGTCTTTAGATTTAGATCCCTTCCAAGCTCTTTCATAACCAGCCAGAACCAATTTGTGGTACCTGTTTTCTCCTTAAAGCTTTTTCTCCTTCCTCCTCCCCAGGAGCTTGGGTGGTTCAACACATGCATCACAGGACAGACAGGCACTTCACGGAAAACAGCACCAAAAGGATTACTCTTTCAGCTCTCAGAAGGAATAACAGATTTGTGTTTCTGTTGTCACCACTACCCTTAGTCAGGCTCTACCAAGGAAACTGCTGATCCAATTACCAAACTGAATTAACTGAATCTTGGTTATACGTGCATTTGTTGAAGAGAGAAAAATTAACATCTTTCAAGCTACGAAGTTCATTCTTTCATATAACTGTTGTATTAGAAATTCATACCTTTGCCTGATTTATTACTGAGTAACCTCTTGAATGTCCAAGGATATCACTCACTCACCTCCCAGTATAAGCCTTGAAGCCTTCTGAAATCCCTATTGATCCAGCACTAACCCCCTGAATTCGTAAGTCAACAGCAGCAGCAGAAACTACATCTTGCACGCCTTACTGCAGACACCCATCTATCAAAAGCCTGGTAGCACAGACAACTGTTTTCTCCAAGAATTGTTGATTTGCTTCCCTGCCATCTTTCAAGAGTCAAAAGCCAACGTTGCTCAAATCTCTATTGCTGCTGCTCCTCACAAAGATTTACCATGTAGATCTGCACATTCTGCAAATCTGATTTTCCCTAGATAATGTCTCTTTTGGTATTTACATTTTTATGAGCAATACTTTAACACAGCAGTTCGGCTCACCCCAGAAGACTTCAAAGTCACATACAGTACCAATGAAAAGCTCCAACTTTTGCAACAGCTGACAGCTAAAGAATGTGCCTAACAACTACAGACTTCAGCAGATTACAATCTTAATGACAGAAAAAAAATCCACCTTTACTAAAAGAGCCATGGAATCCAAATATCCTCATCAAGCAGTTAGTACTGATATTTCACCTCCAGCAGAAAACACTGTGCTAAACTGAATGACTGACAATTAACTTTCTTCAGAAAGGAGATTATAATCACACCTGCTGCCAAAACTGACGTGTACCACACTAAAGTAATCCACGGATTATGTATTTCAGAAAGCATGTATTGGTTTGCAACTGAGGAAGACACTTAAGTTGTACAAATATATCACATTATTTTTCAGTATCTCTCAAGTGTATAACCTTTATGAAGAATCTTCTTTCTTCATTAATCACATTGAGATTTTCATTAAAGGTTAATTCTAAAGGAAGTTAATTATCTCAATCATACCTTATTGACCATAAATTCTTATTAGAACTTACTAGAACCAGTTTTCTCAGGCAATGTACTGCTGTGGTCTATTACAACAATGTCCACAACAAATTCTTACTCAGCTCAGAACAACCTGCAAGTGATCTGGATCTACGAATATAGTTATCTTTATCAAGAGACCACCTGCCTGTTCATTTTTAACATCTCTATTCGATTAACATTAGACACAACTTGTCCTCTATTTGCCATGTCTGCAGGAAACACTGTTAATATTTATACCACAGTGGTCTTGTAAAAGAGACAGATTGTAGTTCAATACAGCCCTTCTGAGGGCAACATGCAGCAAACACTTTTATGCCTTTGTAATCAATAGCAAATGGCCATGGACAACGAAGACTATTCTAAATGGTGTCATATCAAACAAAACAAAACCAACCAAACAAAACCAAAACACACCACAAAGCAACAACAACCAAATTACTGTTAGTAGGAGTGAAAAGTCACTTCAGTACAGATGGAGCTCAAGTCTAATCTGCCTTGTGGGTACATAATTGATTTTTTTGTTGTTGTTTTCAGGTAATTTCTGCCTGAAGGCTAACAGTGCACACACAATTGAGAAAGAACACAGCTTTTCCAAAGACAAAAGACCTGGATTGCAGGGAGATCAGATACTAACAAACTAAAAGTTAGAATAGATATCCCCAATTCACTTTGTTCATCTCCGGGCATGCTATGATCTTGCCAAATAAAGCAGCCCTTCCAGTTTTACTATCTTTTCTTTACTGTCACATCCTCTTTACACAAACTGCAATCTATATTACAGTTCCTCAGGTTCAGAAGTCATATTTCACTGCTTTGAGAGTTGTTCAACAAGCCTCTTGGTGCAAGAAGTACCAACAGACACCCAAATGCCTACCTAACATATTCTTAAGAGTAATAATAATGGCAATTTATACCAGAAGACATGAACAACTGAGCAACCAACAGCATTGATCTATCATTTCAAACCAGTTTATCATGCACAGTAGATATATCAATGGAAACACGAATTCTTCATTAATAGTTTTCATTTGTAGGACATGGAATGAACTCTGCAAGCAAAATTCTCCTTTGGTAGTATTGATTTAGAAATGCAAACTTAACACAGGATTAGATGCTTAAGGTTTTAACAGCGAACACACACAAAGAATTAGTCAATAATGACAATGAAAGGCCAATTTCTATATCTTCTTCACTGGTTATTTCTAAAAACCAGCCTCTCAGTGAAAATATCTTCAGTCTCTAGATAAAACTCGTCACCTCTGTACTTTCCATATTCAATGACATATTTCAGCTACCTCTCGCTTCTGTTCTACGATGTGTCATGTTGAGATGCCATTGCCTTTTCATTAATTCTGACAACTAAAATGTGCTAAATACCTAATTTTTTGATTGCTGCAGTTGAAAGATGCAAGTCCCTCATTTATATCAACATTGTATCACTTCTGGGTCTGGCCTACTGTGTACATTACAGAACTACAGTAGTAATACTTCTTTTCCTTTTTACAAGTCACTAAATTACAAAATTACGGGGAAAATGCCATTCTTAAATTAAAACAAACAAACAAAACATATACCGTTGAAGAATTTATCCTTTTCCTAAATCACAAGTAACTAGAAGTGAAGTTTAACAAGCAACTTTTCCTCCTTTCCGTTCATCGTTTCTTTAGTATTTTGCAAGCTACTTCTGTGTACAACACACTTGATCAGACAGGATCACCAAGTCCTTGCAGCGATTACAAATAAAGGACGGAGGAGTATCAATAACCATGCTTAAAAACTGCAAAGTTAAATGAGCCAGAGACACTGGACTTTTATATATGCCAACCCTTGAGTTCAACTGGAGGATAACACTGCACACAGACTTTAATACAATAAATGGTCTAGCAGGAAACGAGCAACGCTCATTCCTGTGACTATATAACCAAATACAGGAGCAAGCTGGAAACACTGGACACACACCACTGGTGCGGACAGCACAGCCCAATGGACAGGACTTGAAACAAGTGCCAGGAGATTCAAGCTATAACTCCTATCTCCAGAACCCAGCTCCTGCCTGACTTCAGGGAAATCACTTCAGTCTCAGCTTCAAAAATAAACACCACAACATTTAGAGAGGGAGGCAAAAACCACCTCTAAAATGGTTTCATTACTGCTTAATAGAAAGGTTTGGGGTTTTATTTTAAATGAAGGGACAGTTTAATCTGTTAGTCAACATCTGCAGCAGATGAGTACATGGGAGGGTGACAAACATGAAGCCTTCGAGGAGTGCTTGCCTTGCACTTAATGCAGGTAAGGTAAGAGCCACCAAGGTCAGGTCTGCTTTCCCCTGATTGCCATGAAGGTGGAAGCTGTCAGAGTAAGATTTTTCAGCGGTTGTACATATATATTCAAGTGACCTTACCCTGATAATGGCTGAAGCATCAGTCCTGGTTCCTGTCCATTTAAGTAGCTGTTTGCTGACTGAAAGCTTAAAAATCCAATGACCTTTTATAGTTGCATCCACGGCTGTGTTATCCTGCCAATATCTACTCTCTCATGAACACCATCCTCATTAGTTGACATTAAGCGTGATTGCCATAAAGGAGATGTAGCTGAGCTTTAAATGGTACCTACACTGTCCTACAGATACTTATTCTACAGCTATTCTGTCATTAAAGGCTTTATCAAGCCCTTTGAGAAATTCACTTACAAATAGAGTTAAAGAAATGTGAGTTGTTCCAAATTACTGTATTTTCACCCAGCAATTCAGCTGACTGCCAGAAAATGCAGCCAAAAATCTCAAACACATTTTAGACCAGGAAATGAGATTAGCAACAATCAGGTCACACTACTACGTTATTTTGAGAGGCCATTCAAGGTACTGACCTAAACATCAACTACCCTTCTGCCTCACATGCATACAAATAAGTGCCTTGAATCCCACAATTTGGAAACCACAGCTGGTGATTCTGATGGTTGAACAACACTTAATGCTAAAGAAAAACCTCCAGAATGCACTTTCTTGCAGCAAAACACAATGAAGTCTACATTTCCCACTCAACCAAAATGTTGCCACACCAACACCTAAGAGACAGAGCTCAGCCCAGCCAATAACTCTCTTTGATATGCTATGTGTGTAACAGTGCAGCCCACTTCCTACCCTCTCATAGCTAATTCTTGCCATTTTAAGTGTGGCTAAAATAAATCCACAGCAAATCAACCTAGTATAAACATGAGATATCCCATAAAGATGTATCACCTGCAGTCTACAAAGCTCTCATCTACAAATACACTAATTGCCCCAACCCTTGATTTTAAAAGTAGTGACAGACAGGTTAAATGTGAGTGCTGAAGGATGCAGACACATAGCCCATTATACCTGCATTTTAACCTTTCCTAAAGTTAATATTGGGCAGGGCAGTAAACTTGGTTATTTCAGTAAAGTATGCTATACAGATTTAAAAGATTTATTTCTTTCTACATCCGTTGACATTCATTCTCAGTGTAATTAAACTGCTCTCATGGATCAATGAGCACAGATAACAACTGAAAGTAGAGCGAGAGCATCTACCAGCAATCTTTTTCATTAAGTACATAACCAAATATTATTTGTTAGGCTGAAATACAAAATGCATGTAAAGGATCTCATTTTGTTTGAAATCTGAGGGACAGCCAGAACATGTGACCTTGAAAGATGAGGGTGTACAACCAAAGCACTCAGGAGCAAACAAATCAGTCCTTATTACTGCTATGAGGTTTAAACCTAATTTCTGCAGGTGAAGCTCTAATGAAAATATAATAAAACTGGTAGCTGGGAGAATTAAGCCCTTAGCAATGATATAATCAGAAAATCAAATAAATCCAAAAGCTTTAACAAAAAGTATCTAAATATTCTGGATATGTATAAGCAAATCAAATTTCCAAGTTCTGTCAAGTTGACAGTTCTTTAAAATCATCATAAAATCAGGCTATTAAATAGGAGGTATCATTCAGGAAGCAGAGGAAGAATAATGAAAGAAAGCAGAGCAAAAGTAATGTTTGATTTTTTAATCCAGCCTATCGACATAATATTTTAATCAACACACAGAAAAAAAATACCATCAGCACTAGTCGCCATACAAAAATCTGCTTCTATAACAACACCTCCAAAACAACAACAACAAAAAATTGCTTCTAAATATATGGGCCCCAAATTTTTCCTCAGGGAAATAATGTCTAAGGACATCTAAGTTAGTTCACATACCAAGTTTTTCAGTCTTTGGAGAACATGAATTTCGACTTTGGTCCCAGTATTAAAACAATTCTTGCACAGACCTAACTTAAAAAGGTCTATGTATTAAAAAAAAAAAAAACCACAACCCTTCACACTACGTACAGATCCTGCATGAACAGCTTTTATACCTGGAATAGTGACATTGGAATCAGCAGAGAAAGCATCACACCTACACAGTACATAGACCAGTAAGTGATGATGTCCATATCCTGTAATTGCTCCTTCCCTTCCACCCCCCCATAAAAAACAGAAGCCATTTCAGTAAATGGTAGAACAGTAATATTTCAGTTTTCAGACAATCCTGGCCAAAAAGATACATATCTTAGATCAGTTTGCGTATTTTTACATTTCAGCACTAACAGAATTTAAAAGCATTACTCTCATTGGTATTAATAGACTTTGCATGCTTAAATCCCACAAAGAGAAGCATTTCCCTCACTTTCCATTATTCAATGCTTTAACTGCTAAAAATGTCCCTGTTCCACTGTGCCTGCAAGAATAACTGTGCTAGGCAAGAGACTATTTGAGTTTTAGAAATCTCAAGAGGCAGCATCCTATTCAGTTACATCATCTAAAGATATTCACACTTTACCTGTGAATGACACGGAGGCCAAGCCAAGGTTAGGACAATGATCTACCATCGACTCATTAATTGCCTTGCACCACATCTGCAGGCCTGCTCTCCATATGCAGTGGCAGAAATGGTTATTCAATTTTCAGACTGATTGGAAGCTTCATATTCCAGCTGTAAAAAGAGACTCTTGGTCCTCACTGTATCTCACATTTCTAATTATCATATTCTTTTTCTTTTGTGAAAAGGAGAACTACAGCTGACAGGGTAACCCCAATGATCAGTACAATTACTTGTGTTGGTCCCCTCTTCCTTAACAGTTGCTCATTAAGAGCCTTGATGCTCGCGAAAATTGTGTCAACATTTTCCCTTAATACAAAGCAGTAGCTTTCCAGTCGCTGACACTTTAGACATTTCTAGCTGAAAGAAAAAACATTTTGAAGTCTGTATTGTCTGTAAGGGATACTGAGAGTGGATGATCTGTTTATTCTTGCATGTTTGCTTTCCAGGTTTATCACTTGGTCCATGTACAAAGGGGGGAGAAAGAAAAACATGCAAGGGAATCACAAAGAGAATAACAAACAAGGAGCTTATCCACTCATGTATGCTGTGAGCAAACTTTACAATTGGAGCAAAGTGGGATGCAGAGACAACACGGGGCATCGACCCCATTGCCTTCCTCACATCTGAAGTGGGAGCTGACCTGGACAGAAAACGGCCACTGCTAGGTGCGTGCCAGATGGGCTGAAGATCTGGCTCTGCTCCCTTTGTTTATTGCCTATAGACTACAGACAGTGTCTCCCACAGGGTAACATGCAGCGGTGGTCTCCAGAACCCCCCTGTGAAAGTGCTTACAAGACACACTGTGACTCTACCCCAACAATCTTCTGCAATGAAAACAATTGCAGCCCACAGGCAGAGGTGCTGTGGCTCCCACCGCAAGGCTGCCAGGCCAAGCGATGCAGGGGATGACAGAAGCAAGCCTCCCACAGTTGGGTTCTGCATCTGTCTCGCATCCCGGGACAGCCCCCGACAAGTCTCTTAACTTGTCTGGGTTACAGTTTCACTACATAATCACAGAACCACAGAATGTTAGGGATTGGAAGGGATCTCTAAATATCATCCAGTCCAATCCTCCCAGCCAGGGCAGGAACACCTAGATGAGGTTACACAGGAAGGTGTTCAGGCTGGTTTTGAATGTCTCCANTCTTCTCCAAACTAAAGAGACCCAGCTCCCTCAGCCTTTCCTCGTAAGGGAGATGCTCCACTCCCTTCAGCATCTTTGTTGCCCTGCACTGGACTCTCTCCAGCAGTTTCCTGTCTTTCTTGAACTGAGGGGCCCAGAACTGGACACAATATTCCAGATGTGGTCTCACCAGGGCAGAGTAGAGGGGAAGGAGAACCTCTCTCAACCTAATGCCTTGAAATTGTACAAAAATTGTACTGAAATGCTTGGATGGAAAGTTCCACCGACAAGCTGAGAGCAGCAATCAGAAACAAGCACACACACAGTGTGTTTCACATGCCAGCTTACCCCTCAAATGTGAGGATTTAGGGAGAAGGCAACAAAAGGCTGCCCCAAACTTAGTTTCTTTGCACTGATGTATATTCACTTTTTACCATCTTTTTTCAGCATTTCTGTTTCCTACTCTTACCCTGGCCTGTTCCTTTGTGCTGCCCTTGATGCTTTCGCAGACTTAGCCAAGGAAATATTACTCAAATATATAAAGCTGTTTTCTGCCACTGTTACTGATACTAAACAATACCATATAACATATAATTCTTCCTCTATAGCCTTATTCAGTATGAACAAATGAAATAAAACCCAATCCACAGAATTTAGTAGAGTACTTTCTTTCAAAACAGTTTTCAAGCTTATCTATACAATTTCATATAAGGAATATAATTTATCTAATACAGTACAACTACTCCATTGAGAGACACCAAAGGGTAAGGAAAAGCAAGAAAGTAAACAAAATAACCTAGGCAGGATACATTTAGCTCTCACCCTGCAACTCCACCCACCCATAAAAAACCCATAGCCACAGAAGCCAACATATACTATACAATGTTTATTATCAGCTTATTGATACAACTGTAAAACCACTCATTTTAAGAAAGCATATACCTGTAAGTTTTGCTTTTATGACCAGTTAACATCTAGCCAAACTTAATTTTAACAGGAAAATCAATTATTTCTAGAGGGTTAAAGTTTTGCAGCATTTATTATTAGATATCCTAATCTTATTTGCCTAACCATGATGTCTCTGTCAGATTAGTCAATGGTGGATGTCAGCTACTCCACATCTCTGAGCCCATGAAGTCTCAATAAAGCAGATGACCACTTGAGACAAATATCTCAAATGTGTCGAGTCACCACAGCTCCACTGACTCCACCAACGACACCAAAAAGGGGTCTGGTTCTCCAGATGCACACAGTTGTATTTGACACAACTCCGCTACAACGGTGGCCTTATTAGCTCCCCAGTATGCCTCCTCATCCTCACCTGCTCTTGTCAGATGCAAGTTTCATTGCCACCACTCTTCTCTTAACCTTCTCAAGTCACCAAATCAGCTCAGAGATGGCCCTGCTTTATGTTGTTGCACAGTAGAGCGGACATGGGTGTCTTTTGTACATCATCTGCTGACAGCTAAACAGAGATGTACCGCCCTCCTACCGCCTAATTAACTTGGGCTAAACAAGTCTACTTTGGGAAAAAAAATTCGGTATGGGAATGACTACTAACATGTAACAAGGAACTGAATATCTGCACGCATATTCTTAAAATTAGTCTCACTTTTAACAATCAGTTTCTACTTGAAACACTAAGCATCCGTTCTTAAAGAAGAAAAGAAGCAACTCCTACTGTGACAATGCAGCTATTGTGCCTATTTACCAGTTAATGTGCTTCAAAGACCTACACAGAGATATTTTATCTTTAGCAAAACAACTAGCTGCTCCATCTATTCATTCAATCTCCAGTTTACCATCATTGCCTCTCTAACATTTGTAGCAGTGAATTAACCAGCCTCTTCAGTCCTCACAAATGCATTAGCAAAGCTTCCCATCAAAGTATCACCCAAATTACTGTTATTAGCTTAACTTTAATATAGCACAGAAATTAAGAACGGCTGCGGCTAGAAAAAGTCTATGTAGACGTTACTCATCTGACACTTCAGGCTTATTCTCAACATGTTAAATAACTCAAAAATGACTCAGCCAGCTATTCACTGACATCAACCCCTGCACAGCTGAGTAAGTAATGTTAAGGGCCTCTAAATGGAAGGAAATCCTATTATGAATGCCAGGAGGAGCATCAGTCTTTTCTTCCAAGCCACTGCTCCCTGTGAATGAGGGGAACAGCACTAAGAACCAAACACAAAGCCTGATCTCCAGCAGCTACAGTAAAGCCACACATTCTTCCAAAGTTGGGATACCCAGGGAAAAACTCCAAAAGACTAAGTAGTTGCTGAAATTCTGACAGTTTCAGAGGTAAAACTTAAACATTAAAATATTGTCAGTAACAGAAACTTCACAGAGACTATACTGCAAAAAGAACACCTGGCTGTTCAAGCTTCCGGCAGATTTTGTTTTTTTTAAATTTTCTTTCACCATTTTCTTCCTTCAGATCCTAACAACCCCAATGTGATCAGCCAGCCCATGGCCAGGCAGGCAGGGAGAGGCTGGGCTCTCCAGCCCTTGGTCTGCAGCTGAACCACTCACGCTGCAAGTTATCTTTTATAGAGAAAAGTAAATTGCATTTCTGGGGTTTGTCCATCTGCAATGCCTTCTTCTGCTGGATGGAACACATCCAGAAATCCAGCAAATGCCTCACATGTCCCCAAATAGACAAAAAAAAAAAGTGAATGGAAACACAAAGAACAACTTTTAGTCACCACAAAATGTCCTGCCAGGGAACGTTTGGCAAATACTGTTATTGAGGTGCATGTAAGCGTAAGCAGATCCTTTCTGTCACTTCAGCGACTGAAGAGAGGAAGGAAAAAGGGGATGAAGGAGGTCTTACAGAAGGTAATATCCTTGCAGAAGTGGCAGTGAGTCTGGGCTAACCAGAAAATGCCAGCTCAAACTCAAAGCCAAAGCCTAACTCACCATTCAGAGCGAGGGAATCAAACTCTATTCCGGTTTTACCCTGGCACAGATTCTTTGGTTCAACCTCTGAATTATACCATATGCTGTGATTGGGACTCAGGGCCATTATTTGTGTCCTTTAAAAAAAGGACTGAACTAAGCTGAGAGTAACTATATCTAGTACTAATACAAGTTGGGCAATGGGTAAATTTTAACTCTGATATATTTACTGAAGAAAATTAAAGCAATGTAACAACATCTGACAATACACAAATTAGTAAGACTAAATGTCTTGCTTTTCACACTAATTGCTTCTGGGGTTAATGAAGGAGCTTTCTCTCCTTTCAACTGTCCTGAAAGGTTTGCATTTTCCTCCCTTCTTTGAATCCCTCTATGGTATGGCTATAATGAACATTCGTCCTAAAGGCTGCTGGACAGATTCAGCATGCTTTGGCTACCAATTCCATGTGACAGCTACTAAATTTCAATAGGAGAGCTCATGTGAGCACCAGTGCAACACTTGCTGGACTGGACCACAGTTCAGCGATGTGTTAAAAAGGGGAATGCTGCAGCTTGTCCCCTCTGTGGCTTCTGCTATCTCAGGAGGGCAGAGATCAGGCCTGTAACACAGCACTTACTGTAGGACACCAAACTTGTCTCTATATGATTTTCCTCATTAACTGCAGAAAGATAGAGCTGCCCATATAGCCCAGGGAGAGTAACATGTCTTTATAGATTCACTTGGAAAAGGAAAAAAAACAAGTATCTTCAGAGGATTACATGGTTTATAATGACTTCTATTTCTCCATCACAAGCAACCTGACAAACACTTTTCTTCTTTCCAAAAATTATAAAATACTGATAGCATAGTCCCTTAAAATAACTCTACCCTTGACTATCACGACAAGAATTTTATTATTCTGGTACTCAACCTGAGCCTTATTTACACAAGTAAAAGTGAAGACTCTTTCATTCCAAGATTATCTGAATCATACTGAAGATAATTCACATAACTGAAACAAAATCATAGCCATGGTTTTGGTCATACTTCAAATCTTGGTGTAATTTACATGAAGTTACATCAGGAGTGACCACCTCTTAGCAAGAGGTACTCAGACTCTCAGATTGCTCCCCATTTACCACTAGAGGCCAGCAGCTCACCTGCTACTGCTACACCACGGAATACCTAGCCACCTGAAAATAATTCTGCTCCCTCTTCCACCTGCTAAACCAATATTAAAATAGGCTAGAAATACATACTCCTATCTCACACCTCAGGAATAGAACCCCGTGGTAATAAGGGGTGCTGCATATTGGAAGAGAGAAGTAACTTAGGGAATTATAAATACAAAAGGAAATATTCAAAGAAAAATATAAAACTATTGCAATGAAAAAAAAAACAAACAAAAACACAACCAAAAAAAACCCCAAAACAAAAACAAACAAGAAAAAAACAAAACAAAACCAAAACAAACAAAAAAACCCAAACAAACAAAAAACCCACACACAGCAAGATTTTTTTCACTGAAAGCTATCAGTCCAAGGAAAGATACTAATTTCTTCTGGGTTTTAATGCTTCTTTGAAATTAGTATGTATGCCCCAAGAC
Source organism: Pampusana beccarii (assembly GCA_013399365.1). Taxonomy (NCBI): domain Eukaryota; kingdom Metazoa; phylum Chordata; class Aves; order Columbiformes; family Columbidae; genus Pampusana; species Pampusana beccarii. The sequence continues at coordinate 402,757 of VWYH01008700.1, read as the reverse complement.
ACATCATTCAACATTTCACTTCCCTTCCCTCTAGCTGTAATAGGCTCCTTAAAAGCAAAGACAAAACGGATTTGATATCTCATTCCGGTGCATCCACCTGGAGACAAGCCCTACTTTACGAAATGGCAAGCAGTAATCATCTAAAAAAAGGTGTCAGTTTAGACATCAAAAAAAGAAAATATGTTTAAAATGTCTTTAGTGTAAATTTATTTACCTTTATTTCTTTGGAAGGCTTTTACTTCTACCTGTAGAAACAACGGCTACTAAATAGCACCTACAGCACCGAGTTATTAATTCATAGTTCCAAAATAACAAGGGGAAAACCTCAAACATTGCACAGCTGTAGAAAGATACCAAAAAAATGCAGTTCTGGACAGAAGCAGCTTAGCATTTTTTTCAGGTCACTCTGGACTTAGTGCTTATCTTCTAGGAATTTTATAGTCTAAGAGTACTACAACAGAACTACTTAAAGCGATTAAACTATTCATTAAGAACTTTATCTGATATTAAAAACAAACAACTAACTTCCAGAGGAGACAAATCTGTCTAAAGCAGAAAGCTTCAGGAGTAGTTCTAACCATCAAGCAACCTGGAAAAGATGAGCCCACCAATTTCTTTCTCTTATTTTCACCTACCTGCAAACCAGTGGCTAAGACCACCATAGATACTGCTTACATGTCTTCAACATACTACAGTGCAGCTTTTCCTTGAAAACTGAACCTCCTTGTAAGTCCTTCTAAGCTACGAAGTGAAAAAACATATCCCGTGCGTTACACTTTTTCCTACCTCAGGGAGGTTCAGTATCTGCAACCAGCTGGTGCGTGCACTCCCACCCAGGCACGCTGTGCTCGTCCAGAGCGGGGAAGCATTAGAGGCAGCAAAAGGTCAAATTCAGGAGACTCAAAATCCAAAAGAGGAATCTCTAAGACTAAAACCAGATATTTTCACCGTCTCACAGTAAGGAAAACAGAAGCCACATGTTGCACGTCAGCCTCAGAAAGGCTCCAAGCACCAGACCCTCAGGTTCGCATAACAAGCAGAGCTCTCCTGAACACAATGTAATTGCATCAATTTATACCAGCTGTGAATCTAGCGCATGGATTTTTCTAACTCTCTATTAACAGCTGGTATAATTCTGTTAAAATTGTGTCTTAGCACAGTTCAGCTGCAGGTCAGTCTGCTTCAAAGAAAGCAAAGCTGATAATTCTGGTGAAATGGTTGCCTGAAATGCAATAAAATACTCATTAGGAATCTCAGGCTGTTTCTACCCTTGGGAACATTTATTAACCCTTGTATTAGGATACTCAAATCCTTTCTATTTGCTGTGTAAAACCAATCCTGTTTCTCTGCTGCCTTCTTTTGTATTGTCATGGAGTTTAAGGGAAGACCTGTGTGCTTGAATCTCCTCACAGTTCTGAATTCACTAAGCAAGCTCCAGGACAGTGGAGAAGTAAGCCCCAAGAGCATCAAAATTATTTAGAAAAAAGAAGGCATAACCCCTGAGGAAAGTGAATTCCAGCCATTCAGCACCACTGAATCCTCTCCTTCTTTTTCCATGAATTTTCCAGGGATATCAGGTTTGCAGACCCAGAAAGAGGGAGGGTAAAGCTACTACACTTATAAAATAAATTATGTAAGCTGATGAGAGGAGTTTTTTGCAGTAGTAACAACCGAAGGGCAGGAGAGGAGATAGCAAAGACAGGACTCAAAACTGAGTGTTGTTCTCAATTAAACTTTTGCTACTCATGTCAACAGACAATCTGTGCTCCAGAAAAAAAAAAAGGAAACAGGGAAGGAATGGCTGTAATTCTCAGGCAGGACATACCTCTAACAGAGCTACTTATGAAGTACTTCAGTAAGTACACTTCAGTCCAGTAATTGCAACATTCTTACAGCAGTAAATAGATTACTAAAAAGCAACAGCAGTTCTAGGGAAAATGTGATTACAGGAATGGAAGTTCTCATCTAAGTGTTTTGTGCTGTTTAGCATGTATTTTCCAAGTAATACATGACCTGCATTTTCAAAGAGGAGAATAAGTGCTTTACCAAACCCAGGGAGAAAAAGGCAGTCTGAGAGGCTTGCCCATTACCATGTAGCACAGTGGTTTGCAGATATCCAGATAGGCTTAGTTAAATGAATTAATTACCCTCAGCTCCAAGACTTTAACTATCAGTTTTTCTTGACTGACATTCAGTTTGCACAAGAGGCCCAACTCTTATACTAAGCCCAGGGTTTTTATGCGTATTGGAGACTTGAGACTCCCAGAACTTATGACTGATGTGTCTGCCAGTGTGCAAGAAAAGAGCAGGTATACAGCTGTAGAGGTAACAACACACAATGCATCTCACAGTTGTCTCACAGCATTCTCTTGGGAACAACAAAAATTAGATTTGTATTCAGAAATACAATTAAAATTGGTGATAATGTAGGTCAGTTGGACATACTATAATAACTTCATTTGTTATTATTAATCTGTATGATTAGTATGCTATATTAAGGCAGGCTATCTCTTTTTTTTAAGGCAGCACCCTCAGCTGTCACAATCCACCCTTTTAAAACCTGAAAACATTTGTTTCATGTTATGGTTGCTGCTCTGAAGAATGCAGTGACAGGCTCAGATTGTAAAAAGCATGTTTCTGCTTTTCAGCTGAAGAAAGTCCATCAGCTCACAGCCATGTGGGAGAAAAAAGAGATTTGAAGTGATCCGAATCCTGTCTTGCAACACATGCAAACTGAATGGTGTGCTTGGATACAGCTGCTAGAAAATATAGTACACGGAGCAATTACAAATTTGCTGTTTGTCTTGGGAAAAGAGATTTGTGTAATCGGTAAATGTGAGTTTTATCGATCAAGCCAGCAATGTTGCCTCTTCAGGAACCTGATGAAAATGCCAACACAAAGTCCACCAGCAGGTGTTCTGCTGTTTATGGGAAGAGCTGAAAGGGGTCACCCAATATGCTGTACAGAATGTACTTTGCCTATAGGTACACCGCAGATTCTCACGGCCTGCCTGCTTTGAAAGACTTCTGAAGAAAAAAAAAAAAAAAAAGAAACAAGTCCTGCACAAGTCTACCGTCAATACCCTGTGTGAACAGCCAACGACCCTGCAGTTCATGCACTAACAATGAGGATATGCACCTAAGAAACTAATGGTTGAGAACATGGTCTATTAATTGATTTGCAATCAGCACCTCCAAGCAATCCCTGATGCTGACACAACGTGGGGTGTGACCCACCTCAACTGACTCTTTCTCTCTTTTTTCGTGAAAAATTGCATTCCAGTATCTCGCTCCCAGTTTTGCCAAGGGCTAGATATAAATCTCTTGTACACTTTGATGTCGTTGTATGAACAACCTGAAGTGAAACGTATAAACCAGTTTACCCAGATAAATACATTCTAAACAAAATAAGGCGGAAGAGATGAAAAAAATCCATCAATAACCAGCAAAGTATGTATAGAAAAATAAATGTATAGAAAAAGAAAAAAAATGCAGAAGGGACAACTCTGGAAGGGGGTGAACACTCCATGTGCACTATGGCTTTCTGTTTTGCCAATGAACTCGGTACAAAGGCGCTTGCAAACCCTTTGCTTGAAGGGAAACCGTAACTAATAGCATCTGCCACAGGACCTCAGCAGCATTCACCAAATTGCAAACCACAGCTTCAGACACCCTTAACTCCCACACAATAGATCACCTCTCGGGTTCAACTGGTCTCCAATGTGCCATTTCGACTTCAAGACAGGGAGGGTTAAGTGTTAAGTTGTTAAGTGACAAGTCAGCCAAGTGACAAAAGAACCAATACCAATATACATAATGCAACAAAACCATGTGAACTTGGGTCATCTTGCTTACAACGGTATGGTTTTCCATCCCTGGAGAATTCAGGATGCTCTCAGCCTAATAAGGCACTGATTCTTGTCTCACTTGGGCTCTGAGGGGCACAACAGGATGCATCTTTTGTCCCATCAGGGGAAGGGGAAGAAGAAAATCTTGAAAAGTCTAGTTGAGGAACATACAAAGAGGAAAGGATATGAAGGAGATGAGAAATAAATGTTTAAAATGGGGTCTGTGGCAAACTGGAGGATTGAACCAACACATTTGTGTACTGTGTGCAGTGAGAAATCGGTGGCTTCAAGATTCAGAGCATCTATTTTAAGGATTTATACTGCATTCTTCATAGCATTTTCATTTCTCATTATGTCTTTAACTCTACAATATATTATATAATCAGAACGTATACATAAATGGCAGAATTCATACTGCTTATCTTACCCAAAAAAAAAAAAAAAGAACCTTAAGTAGTTTCGAACTTAAGTTAAAAAAAAATGGACATGTAAAATAAAAACACATCAGGTAAATCATAACCTCTTGATTGTAGGAATCATGAAGCTGAATTCTGAATGTGTGTGGCACTCAGTAACCCCAGAAGCCCCGCAGACCTCAGAAGGTCAGACCAGATTAGCAGGGGTTGAAAATACGTGTGAAAACTGAGAAAGGGTCTCCCAGATGCCCTGTTCGGAGGCCACAGACAGGGCCAATCCCCTTGACTGTGGCATCATCACCGTGGACATACCTGGTGAAATACTTTCCTGCCCCTCTGGCTGCAGGATGAGCCCTGGCACTGAGCATTGAAGCCAGAATAAGTTTCTAAAACCTCCTTAAGCCAAGGCTGTCACCCTGTGTGGTGGAAATAAGAACTAAGTAGCACTAAGTGGAACTTGAGTATTAATAATAGGGTTAAAAAGATGACAGCATAACTACAGTATGTGATCTAGTGGCTTCTTCAAACCTGTGTGCAAATGCATTTAGCAATGTCTTTGTTCAAGGTCTATGAAAAGTTTCAAAGTGAAAGAACAACTTATTATTAAAAAGTTTTAAAGTATAGTGTAAAATAAGTTGCTAGTTCATGTAAGGTCTTTTGAATAAGGCAAAGAACTTAAAGCAACATGAGTGTGGTTCATCAACATTAAACAATACATGCTGTGGAGCAGAACCACATCTCTACTTACTTATTCACATTAGTAATTTACCCAAAGGTAATAAAATAAACCTTTAGTTTGCAGGTTGGTTATATTAGCAGACCAGGAAAAAGCAGGTAGATGTGTTCCAGGCTTTGTGGGCCAAGGTATCTAGTCTACTTGTAAATGGCATTTATGAATTACATGACCAAGAAACCAAACCAGACAGCATATATCTTTTAAAGAAATGTATTTCGACTATTGAACAAATATCACGTTCATAGAAAAACAGTTGCACTTCTGTAACACGCAGCTTTAATGAGTCTATTTCCATAAAAATGCTTGATTTTCAGCTTCAAACCACTCCAGTGCCCTCCCTCAACTCCCTTGTTAGGCATCTTATTAAAAACTTTCACTAATTTATTCATTTGAGTCTTATTTCAGGAATATTCCCTGATATCAGCCTTACCTGTTTCCGAAGAAATACTCTAAGGCATCCACTGCTGATAAAAAGACCCATGCAGCCCCCACTCTGCCCCCATTTCAAAGAACATGGGTTGATTTATGGATTGTGAAATGGTCTAATATTGCTTACAAAATCTCCTGCCTTCTATTGCAATGAAAGTAAACAAAGAGTCACCTTCACATTACCGTCTATTATTTGCCACTTCGACAAGAGATGGAGGTTTCATTTCTCTACTGCCCGACTTTCAATTTAGGCATTCACAGCTACACAAAGCTAAACACACACCAACTGACCCTCTCACCGAGAACGGCTGGATCCCTCTAGAGCTCCAACAGCACCAGCAGAGCAGCGCCATCAGCACCATTCCAGGCGACAGGCACTGCCACCTCTCTTGCGGGAAGGCTGCTGCATCAGGCTTTATTTTAAAGCCAAACAGAAGAAATGCCAGGATTTGCCACATGGATTTGCCCCTTGGATCTGCAACTTTGCCCTTCAGTCATTTGGGGGATGTATCCTTCTCTTTGTGAGAAGAGCTTCTTCAAGCCCAACCTGCTGGCTCCCCCTCTTTTGCAGGGAGAGAGAGAAGACAGATCCTTTTCTGGGGCTCTGTGTTGGCCTAAAACCATATTTAAACTTACCGACTGGGAAATGAGGCCCTGGGGTGCATCCCCAGCATATACATGTCCTTTCATTACAGAGTAGCTGTGGTACCCATGCATGGTCCAAACTCAGTCATCTTCCCTATTTCAGTGGTGCTTCTCGTAACAGTAGCTTAAAGCCAGCCCTTACTACTGGCAGCATTTTCAATCACTTCACATTAGACTTGCCTAAGTTTAAACAACACCGAGCCACACAGTGATGAAGAAACAGCCCAAAATTCAAGCTCTTCCAGAAGAGACCCCACTGAACAGCCAACCAGGAATGCAACCACATTACAATATTCCTTAAATTTCTAAAGAAAAAATAAGACAACACTTTTTCTCAGTCATTTCTATGGGCATTACATATACTATTGTATTTGAAGATCAAACACTGCCCTGCTTCACAAGCAATACAGGATGGACAGAGAAAAAGCAAAGGCTCTGCCAGGTCTGCTCTGGTCTGGTTTGGGTTCTTTTCTGGAGTGTGCAGTTGCTTTCAGAGCAATGACTTGCCCATCACAGCTGAAGATGTTGCTTCAGGAAAACCTACAGTGGTTTTAGCCCTTTTATCTCAGCAGAGGTCACCCTGAAAGCCACGCTGAAGAAACAAAACAAAAGCACATCTGATGTAATAAACCAAACTACCGAGAAGAAAAAGACTCACAAGCTCAAAACGAAGTCTCCAGCAAAAGATTTTTGTGAGCCCTGTGGCACAAGTAGCCATCAGCAATTTAGGACTTCACAAAAAGAGTTAAGGTAAGCTTCAGTTAAACTGCATTTTGCTGTAAAACGGTGACTTTCTTTGCTTGGAAAAATAGCTAGTTTTCTCATTTATAAATTAAGATATGGAGAGGTTTCTGTCCTGCTTCCCTGGTAAAGAATAATTTCTGCACATTCCATTTTATTCCCCAGTTCCCAAATGCAATTGGGCACATGCATAACCTCATGCACTGAACTGAAGTCAACGGCATCATCCACGCGCTTAATGCCAAACACGAACAGTTTAAACTTCTACCGAAGCTGAATACAGAAATCAACCTGAAATTCAGGTCTCCATTCTTCAGCTTTGATGAAACTCCGACTAATGTTGGCCACTGAAGGTTGAGGGGACTGTTAAGGAGACTGTCTTTAATACTCATCTTGAAGATACGAAATTATATAGCAGCCGAACAGAGAAAGGAAGGCAGGATTTGCAGCTCCTTTTCATTTCACACTGAGTCTTTAACTTCTCAGACCTATAGGCTAATGGAATAGTTTTTTAAGCTGTTTCAGTACTGATTTAGACATGAACGCATATTTTACTCCAGACCTCTGCTGAAGCTGCTTGAATTAAGCTCAATGTAAGTGGCATGAGAAGAAGAGAGTAATAAAAATTAATCAGAGGTTTCTTAAGCCAAGTTCTTAGTCATTTTACAGAATACTCTTGAAAAGCTGAAAACCTAATTAAGACATGACATACATGGATTCTATATAAGTAGTATATGTTTAATAACTTAACTCTCTTAAAAATTTGTATTAGCCGAATTTTGCAATTGAAATGTATGAAAATACATACTGCAGTCTGTGTGTATGTGCTGTACAAAGCTATCTGACACACAAATACAACTTTCTGAGCCAATAAATAGGAATTATTTCCAGAGGAGCCGATGAGAAGAGATAGTGCCAAGCCCCTGTGGGACAGGAGGCTCATGATCCATGGGATCATTCCCCTGGATCTCCAAGAGCCACACACCCCTTTTTCCAGGGCTTTCTAACTCAAATCTAGAATAAGGATATGTCTTTTCTAAATAGCAAAGCCTGCTCTTAGAAGGCAACGGGTAAGGGGTGCTAAGCCAGACCCTCTGATTAGTGGCGATTATAAGACAGAATGCAATGCAATGAGGTATCACAGAAACAGTGTAAAATAATGTTTGGAATATCCAAATACAAAGCAGGTTTTCACTATAGATGAGCTTAAATATTCCCAAGCAAGCGAAGATTTTGAAAATTAAATTTATAGCCATTTCAAAATATTGTTTTCCAACAGACAAGCCAAAACTTTCAACTTTAGCACAAGCAAAAGATTACTGCATTTCAGTAAAAATACTTGTTCATAACTAAGCAAATACCAGCAGCAATTCTCCCCTTCTTTTACTGAAAGATCAATTGTTTGCTGAGGAAAAACATGTGGAAGGAAAACATTTGAATCCCTATTAAGAAAACTGCAGAGCATTTCACTTTCATAGAAAAATGTGGACAAATTGCGCTATTCCTTTTAAAGATTTATAAATCAGCTAGAGATTGTTGTCACATCAGGGCTAAAACAATTCTACCACACTTAGAGGCTCAGGAATGCTTTTGTTCGAGCACAGAACTTTCTAAACACACTGCAGCTCTGTTAACAGCCACCAGCCCTCAAGTGGAAGCCCTTGGAGAGGTATTACCCTGAAAGCCATTTATCTTTTACTTCAATTTGCAAGCAAACACCAACGCAGAGAGCCATTAGAGAACAAGTGCTCTCTGGATGCTGAAAATCAATGGAAGAAAATTAAAAATCAACAAAGCTCTCACATACAGCCTCCTAAATGAAATGGCCTGTGATCCAGTCAATCTTTGTTAAGAGGAGAGTAAAATAAATTCTTAACCAAGGATGAGCTCTAGTGACACTTCTTATTATGTTCATATTGCATATCATACATCTCTAGCTATATTCTGTGTCATAAGGACATAATTTGACAAATAAAGATACTCATACTGCATAGAACAACTAAGAAACTATTTTCAACACTCAAGTTCCAGCGACAGACAGAAGGTTTAGGCTCCAAGAAGGGTGATGAATGATGTGAATGAAGTGACACAAGTAAACACAGCAACGGTTTTGTACAATGTTTTGATAAATGTCACTTCACTGAAGAGTAAATCCACCTAATTTACTTTTTTTTTTTTTTTTTTTACAGTACCTATCTCTCTAGGTAAACTCGCAAGGCAGCAGTGTGAACAACACGCTGCCTGTGAACCTCTTCCATGCTGTTTGCAGCCACGGAAAAGTTGAACTAAAAATCTTTAAAAGATTTGTCTATGCAGTGTTATCTACTAATTTTTGTCACTCTGTCAAACTGTCACTTTTGTCAACTGTCAAAACACTGGCACTGAGAAGGTGACCAAGTACTGATATTAAGATGTCAACAGAATGCAAACACTCGTTTACCTTGAAAATGGCAAGAAACATGCAACAGCATGCTAACAAAATGGGCTATTATTGATTGAGGCAATTATTAGCCATCCTGATGTAACAATTTTCCCATGACATAATAGCTATGGCATAACTAAGCAGTTTTAGCCAACATATATTGAAATAATCTATATTGATTGACTTAATTTTACGTATTTTTTCTGAATGAAGAATAGGTCAGAGTCTTTCCACTTTTGGTGATAATTTCTCAACATGGCAAGAAGACAAAAGATGAAAGGTTTTCCTTAAAAGCTTCTTAATTGCCATTATAAACATGACTTCCGTGAGGAAAAAGGAATTCTGAGGTGAAAAATCACCAGAAATGAGAAGCTTCACATCTAAGGCATCTCCTCTCATTTGCTTACATCCTGTTCAGCAAGCACTAGTCCTGATAAATTAATGCAAAAGATAAGGTAGGAAAGTAAGCACGGCAGGTTTGATTGAGATCAGGCAAAATGTAACAGGGTCAGGTCTCTAAGTTATCTACCTTTTCACCTGATGCTTCAACTGCTTCTAAAGAGATGTGCAAGAGTCCTGCATGACACCATGGTAAGAGCTGGTTGGTTCACAATAGCATCAGGTGGACGTGTTCCTGCAATTAAGGTGTTAATTACAACAGAAGACCAGAACAATCTGAGCCTTTGATATCTACATGGTTACAGATTTCTTGATTAATGAATGTGTCATAGTCCCAGCTGAAGCTCTTCCAGTGAAAAATCCACAGTTAAGTACTGCGGAACCAACCTCTGCTTCCAGCCTCACCCAGACGGACCTGGACAGAACATCATTTCTCCACAGAAGTGGCAGTTCAGGCTCTGCTGTGAAACTCCTTCCCCACACACCATTCACTCAGACAGCCTGATGGAATTTCAGACCCAACCAAAGCACGTAACCCCTCTGTATACTTCTCTGTTACCTCTTTCGACCAGGCTGTTTTCATGCACAGCAAACGAAGTCCCTCATCCTTGCCTAGAGCTGGTGATGAATTTGCTCAACCTTCCAGAAAACATACAGTCTTTGAAAAACATTTCGTACACTTTTTATCTTTATCTTGTACAAGGACTGACTAGTTCCACAGTGCTTGCAAGCTGCTGGGCATAAAAAGTCTCTAACAGTTACCATCTCTTTGCCAGTGCAAGGGTGCTGCAAATGCAGTCATCGCTGGTAACTTCTACCAAAAAACGTGAACTCTAAACTATCCAAAGGGTTACAAGTAATAGGCTTCTTACAATCATGAAGACAGGTGGCATGGCATATCTGAACATAAACATGGCCCACTTAGGACTACATACATCTGCAGAATTGACCCTTCAGGATATTTGTTTGGCAGTGAAAGTGTTCTTCAAAATAATACAAATAAAAATTGACAATTTATTTTTTTCCAGGGTAAAGACAGGTTCCACGGGTCTCCTCTCTTGTGATTAACTTGGTAAATCTTTGGTGACAAACTCAGTAATTTTTAATAGGTAACAGAATAGAAACTAAAATACAAACTGTATTGTAACTTTTATTTTCACTTCTAAGGTTAAAATTTCAAGATGGTTGAGTGAGAGAGAGAATAGCTCAGGGCATCTTTATTTTAAAGCTCAAGAAAACTTGTGAGAAATCACAGCAAATGTCTTCTGATTAAAAAAGGCAAAAGTAAAATGGAAGTTGCCAAAATTTTGAATATGTTGCTTGCTCTTCCCTAGTAAGGCTCATTTGATTGCAACTTGACTCATCAGATGTTGTTTTAACACCTCTTGAGATGCACAAAGTTGATGTCTATGCTCCCCTGAAGACAAGAACATATTTTTCAAGGCTGTAGGCTGCCAGCCACACTGCAGCGAAACATATGCTGTCCTGTTACCTCAGATAACAAACACTTCTACACTGTTCAGCAATTCAGCCACACAAATAACTTATTTTGTCTCCTGAGACTTTTGAAATGAATGAGGTCTCTTCAAATAGGTATCAACTGCATTGTGTTTACTGGGTAATATACTTCTAAGGCAGGGCTGGATTATTCCAACCAAGGTACAGCAACTGAGCTGGCTGTTGGAAGCAGCAGCTGAGGCAATTGGTTGTGATTCCACTATTCCCAACGGTAATCCTTACGGAAGATCTATAAATATTGCATACCCACCATGTGAGGAACAAATATTGACAATACAGTGTATTCTGGTATAGTCGGTAAGTAACCTCATTCACATGAGAGAATCCCATTTACAGAGTCTTTTAAATCAAGTAAGGGTATCGAAGATTACAAAGATGTCTGGTGACACAGCTCTAAAAACCTTTAAGTACTGACAATGGTCACCAGCTCAACCCCAAGAGGCATCACTGCTCCCCGTATTGTCATGCATTTGCTGGATTGAAGGTTCTTCACATAGAACTACTCTCATTTAAAGAGGATCATGAGCGGATTAAGAACACCACAGCAACCATTACCACACTTTTTGTCTTCGGTATTTGGAAGCCATCCATCACCATGGTATACCAGCGTGAACGGGATTCGTACCGTAGAGCTTTAGAAAGGGAAGAAGCGAATTTACACAGAGATTTAAACAAGATAATACCAGCATATTTCTTTGTCCAAAGGAAAAGAAACAATACATTATGAAAGCAGAGCAGCATTTTGAGGTGATTCCTGACCAAAAATGCATCTGTTTTGCAATTTTCCATCCGCCATGCAACTCCACTAGCAGTGCCTGTGCCAGTCAGCCCAGCAACACAGGCTGAGCCCAACGCTGCTGCCCCCGGGGTTAGCATGCTGGGAAATGCCCCCTCCAGACACATCTGAAACTGGAAAGGTGGGAGGAGTAAAAGAGAACTGGAATGGAAATAAGCTGGAAAGGAAAGCTGGAGGGAGGGCCAGTTACACCAGGGAAACACTTTTGCAGGGCTTTCACACAAGCAAAGTGGGGAGAAAGACATCATTTTTCCAGCAGCCCACTGCTCCCAGGAACTGACTGCTTTGCCTAGAGCCACACGGAATAAAAGTAAATCAGGTCACAGTGATGTCAGACCTCCCCAGGTCATTATTGCAGTTCTCCCTGTCTGGAAAATCAATACTCAAAACACATGGAACCCCAGACTGCAGCACTGTACACTGTTACAGATCAGCCCTATATGAAAGGTCATCAAACTGGCGTATCCCCTAATTACCATATAATATACTACAACAGAGCTGGGCAGGCCTAAATTGCAGGTTTCCTCCTGATTTAGTACTTCCTTAAGAAATCAAAATAAGTTGGAAACTCAAACTCCTCAGGGAAAAATCACAATAACATCTTACTGTGCAGCCATCAACGTATATTTACTGGATTAAAAAGTGAACTCAAAATTTATTGTGAATTAATGTGTTATTCTTCACCTTTCTAAGATCTACTAAAAATGGCTACAGGCTCGAGAAGAGACCTTTTTTTTGAGATTTCTGGTAAAAGCCTGTAGCCCTTACCACAGCTTACAACCACAGTGTTCTCTGGGGATAATTTTGTCAACAGAGGTTCATAAACTGACCTGCAAAGAAGGCAGAAAGGTGGACTTCTGGGTTCTTCCACCACATCACTTGGTGATTTTTAAATAAACTTATTTGCTAGCATGAACATTTAGGGATTTAGTCACTCTCTGGATTTTAACTGGGTGATATTCAGTTTACATTTGTGAACGTGGCTTAAATGCAGTGGCAGGTGATACAGTTGTACTAAGGAACAGCAAAGCGTCCAACCTCAGCCACTGGCCAGCTGCGGTTGTTGCTCCAATCAAAGAGAGTAGACAAGAGAGAAGGTAAAAAAAACCACACCTCTAACAAAACCCAGCCTTATATCAGAATGTTCAAACCCCCCTTGCCCCCCAAATTGGCAATTACCTAAAATATGGACCACTGAATACAAGAAAAAAGAAAACCATAGCCACATTGCTTGCTGACTGTGAGCATCTGCCTAATGAATTTGCCTCTTACCATCTTAGTTTAAAAAAAAAGGGGGAAGGGGTAATCCCCTTATTAATGAATCAAAGAATACCATGGAGAGAAAACTATATATGTGATTCTGGCACTGGCACTTTACTGGCTATTAAAATGCCAAGGCACTTTCAGAAAAAATAAATTTTGATCAGAAAATGCTGAAGTAGTAAAGTCAATGTTTCCCAACACATATTTTAATTTTGACAAGTTTCCCAATTCAGATATTAATTTTAATTTGGAGTATTTATTATTTTTGTAAGTAAACCCTGATATACTTTTAAACCACTACATTTAAGAGAGTTACAATTAAAAAAAAAAAAAAATCAGTTAATCTCATCTATTTTTCCTTTCCTTGGCTCCATCAACTGTTTTCCAAGTTTCTTCTTTTCATTTGTTATTTGGGATACAGTTTTTTCAGAAAATTTCAGAGTACTGATAAGCATGTCTGACCTTATCCTAACATAGCCACGTTTTACATGGTAAGTGGTTTATAGCAGATAAGTGTTAATAAAAAGTGAATTATATGAATTGTTCAGAAACACAGAAGAAATGTGTTCCAACAGAGTACCTAAAATTAAGGTCCTAGATGTAATTTAGCTTCCTTCTTCATTCTTGAGTATAACTTTTAAAGATACAGTTCAAATTGCCTCTAACACTTCACAAAAGCTTTAAAACCTTTTTCATTATCATCACAGATTAGCTTTCTATAAAGTTACTAGGCAATTTGGCTCAGAAGTCACATCTTCAAATTCTGTGTATTTATCTATTCAGTCTTCCAAAATGATAACACAAAAAAATGTGAAAATCTACTTGGTCCTTGCTTAAAGCTAATTATGATCTTATGATTGAAAATATTTCCCATATTTCAGCCCTTCATTCTGGAAATATTAATCATTCTGATTTTTTTCAAAAATAAGCTTTTCATATATGACTGCTGATAATATTTACAGCATCAGTAGACCTTCCACACGCCTATACTCTCCACTGAACTGGTAAAAATGCATTTGATTTAATTAATCTGTTATTTTACTGAGAGGTAAAAGGGTGGTTTTGTGCTTGAAAGTAAGAGGCTGGGCTTAGACACATGGCATATTACTAAATTTCTCTTATTTCTTTCCCAAGCAAGTCATTTACATCTTTCTTTTTCCACATCTGTAAAAGGGAAATCCTATAACCTTTTCAGAATTCCCAAAGCTATTAACAAGAGACACCAAATCATCTACACGCATATAAAATTTTGAGATCTTGTGGCAGAGTACAACTCACAAGTGGTTTTAACATGGTCTTATAATATACCAGGCAATATTAGAATGGAACATTACTACCTCCTGAACAGCATTTTATTCCAGAAAGGACAGTTTTATAGACTTTGTCTGCCTAAGTGAAGTGAAAAGTTACAGTTGGACCTTGCAATAATGTACAGCATGGGAGAGTTTCAGAGGAGCCTTTGGGCTTCGCCATCCCAAAGCGCAGCGAAACCCTGTATCCCTTAGCTCTACATAGCAAAAATGTAAAAAATGGATGCCCAGATCTCCTGCCTTCATGTTCGAGCACCTTGCAGAGCAGAAAAGCATTTCTCAACCCTTCAGCTGCAGGAAGTAAAGAACCATCGCCTTTGCTGGACCCCACAGAGAGAACCAAGTGTAAGACACTATTATTCTCCCAGACAGACTTCAACCTTTAGCCAAACCCACACTAATTTATGTCTGTGCTGCATCATAAACTGTAAAAGCAATTAAACACGGAAAATCCTACAAAGTGATGCAACGTGGAAGAAAATTACTTCATGGGTATGGCTGAATGAAGCAAGCAGGTCATATATTAGCACTAAAGAACAACTACTCCAGTGCATTTAATGTCTTAAATTGAGAGGAGATGTTTTCTTATTCTCAGCGATCCCAGTCCGATTCCTGTAGTCATAGTTACACTGAAAGCACAGCTTTTTATGCAACTAGCAGTCGTCCAATTTTGGCACCAACCTTTGCAAGATAAACACTCTACAATTCGTCAGTGGTACCTGAGGCACTTCCCTTGGCAGACCTTTCCACCAGACCTGCTTGCATAGACTTAATGTCTTCTAGAAGAGAACGAGAGCATTTAAAATTCAAATCTGAATGGTATTCCAATGTCCAGACTGGCAATATTGTTTAGAGAACTGAGAATACGATTGTAAACCTGTAAATTGTAGATCCAGCAACTGCAGCAGAAATTAATCCAGTTCCGTTTGGGGCAACTAGCTTAATTTCCCTATTTAAGTGATAACAGAAGTACTACCATCATATTAAAATTACTACCTATGTCCTGAACCACCCATGCCTGATAAATGCTAAACAATCTTGAAAAACACAGGCATATATCTATACCAATTACCTTCAGCATGATGCAAATCTTAAATGGTGCTCAGTAGTGCAGGGATGTGGCAGAAAAATCACCTTACAAATATGCATTCCTCTCAAAATGGGATGATAAGAATACTCAGCATTTATTTAGGCATGACAGGTGCTTTGCAGACTTCAGTATTATTGTCTTGAGTTTATAAATTAGGAAACTAAACCAGACTAATTCTGTATTTTTTGCAAAACATGGTAATCTAGCCTCAAGGTATACTGTCAAATCATGTCATGTCACAGTGTTTTTGCACAAGGCAAATGATATTACAAGGCGTGAGGCAATGGGAAGTTGGGCTTCTGGGAGGCTCAGCCCTGCTCAAGGTCATAGAAACTGAAGTCAGGTCTCCTGGCCAACAGCTCCCTGATCGAATCATCCTACTACTGCTGTTGAAGAGATTAATTTATGAATTATAGTTAAGGATGTGTCAGCAGTTTTATTATTATCCCAACAAAATTATGATTTTGAATATAAACACAGACCATTAGCTATATTTTTCTACATAATATTTTTCTTTAGTCACCATGAAAGAAAAATGTTTAATACGGTCCAGAAACTACTTGTGAGGTGTAAAATGGAGTAATGCTTAGCAACGGAAAAGAGAAAAGTAGGAAAACAAGAAGGCATTGGAAAGACATTAAGAGAAGGAAGAATAGAAAGAGGTGATGAAAAGTTTCCAAAAAATCATTATGAAAAAATGGGGAGAGAAAAATACTGGTTAGACACAAAAAAACCCCAGTGTGCAGAAGATCCCACCTCAAAACCAAATCAGGAATTATGAAGAATCCACCATTCATCTGATAGCAATCTTCTGGCATGAAGGGGTGACAGTAACTAGTGCATTGCTCCCACAGACGGAAAAAAACTGTCTGTAGCACAAGCCTCAAAGAGGCCACTGTCAAGAAGGCAGCAGAAGTGGCTTTGTTACACACAAGAGATTTCCATTTCCAGGAGTAAGAATCTTTCTCTGCCTGACAGAAACACACGGTGCGAAATGGGAAAAAAATTAATTAAAAAAATCCTGGTTTATGTTTGAGTTAATTTTTGATTACTATATTCAAATAAATGAGCTCAGGCTGCATGAGAAAGACATGATTAAAACATATTTATCATACAGGTCCTGCCTTTTCAGTAGAACATTGCTGCTGCCAAGTGCTGGGGCTACTGGGAATCAGAGCTCATTTCAGAATTAGAAACAGGTAAGCAAACAGTTTTGATTCATCCCATCTAGTAAATGCCACAAAGCATCGTTTTAGAGGGTTGAATAAACCAAATCACTGGAATATTTAGCTTTCACAGTGGTTTAGGAGTGCTGTACAAATACTTGTGCGGGACAGCAGGGCTGCAGCAGCTGCACTGAAGCAGCGGTTTCCCCCTAGCAGTGCAGGGGGGCAGCAGCCGCAGGGGTTCTCCATGGGACCAAATGGCCACGGCAGCAAATGAAGCCCTGCTCACCAGCACTGTGCTGCCACAACAACCCTGGGGGAAAGAACCCCGCTGCATCTCCGCTCCTGAGAGAGCCACAGGAGCCTGTGTGGTCAGCACAAGTGGAGGGAAGTCCAACAGCTGCAGTGAAGAGAAGCACAATTTGACACATCAGTAGATTGGAAAATGCTACCGGAGCATGAAGCATGGAAGCTGGGACTTGTGCTGCCGTTCCATCATTGGGGAAATGAGGAGGAAACACACAAGTCTCCAGGAGATGCAGAAGATCCATCAGCAAGCATGATGAATATGTTTCCAGCACACTACACCATTATTTTTGGGCTGTCTGGGGAATATGCCTACTGTACGTTGTCCTTGCAGACCTTCTGAACGGTATTACTCATCTTTCTTCAAATACTGTTTAGAAGTTTTCGTATAACCTCCTTGACATTGTCCTCATGGTTAGTTTTTGCTGCAGTTTGACCATGAGTTAAGATGAAAAAGTTCCAAATTTCCTCCCTTCTGTAACAAAGGAACCCTGATACAAGCCTCTATGCATGTTGTGACACTCAGTAAATAATTAGATGAAAGTAATCTCAACACAGAATAATTGCAATAGATACAAATAATCTAACCTAATCACATAAAACCTCATCTTGTGTATGCCTGTTTTAGCAGAAACCTGACTTTGTTCTATAGACTTAACTGTACCCATGCCAGGACAGAGCAACCAATTAAATACTTGCTATAATTAGTACTGTAAGATGCTTGCTACTAATCTTTCACCATTTCCTCTTTACAGTTAGCTTCTCTCTTTTCTCTCTTCTTTCCTTCTGCAAAGATTCAACATTCCTAATATAACCACCTCTTCCTTTCTGGTTTTGCCTGTCACACAAACCTGAATCGGTAACTCTCTATTCACTCTTCCTACGGACATCCTCTCCTTTAGACACTATCCCATATATTATCATTTGGCTCCTTGTTATATTTAATTCTGCAAGCTCCATATTGCATCAGAAAATCTTCCAGGTTGACATCCTCATGGGAATGTATAGCCTTAAAAAAAGATGTACATGATCCTCATAGCAATTGATTAGAAGCCAGTTTTAGCTCTGACTAGGACACAAGAAAGTCTCTGCCATGCTGGAGGAAAACCTAAATCTCACTGGGGTTTAGAGATGTACCACAGACAATTTTTTTGGATTAGCTGATTTTGGTTTTCCCCCTAGTTATCTCAAGCAGAGGAGGAATCAGGAAGTACCTTCAGGGCAAGGGAAACACACAGCTTGCCAAGTGTCCCGCACAGCATCTCTACCATCACCTCCTACATTCTTCTCTGGCATGTCGCTCATTTGGGCCTAAGAATCTACATTTTAACATAAAGAGCTTTGAAACAACAGCCTGGCCTAAATTTTGCAAAATTGCCCCTATTTTCAGACATACCAAATCAAAATCCCAGATCTTAATACCCCTCTGTGGCAGAACATCATGCCTTTCCCCTTACAGCTCCTCTCTGACCAGGCACTTAGCAGCACATGTTGCTGCAGGTGCTGAGCGCAGCTTCACACCTGCTTTCTACTATATGCTCTTGATTAACTATTCTTATTTCTCCAAGCAATGACCCTTGTTCATCATATTACAAAATAAAACCTTGCTGAAAATACGATGCTTGCATTCCTTCTCTTCCCAGAATTATCGGGAGGAAAATGGATGTCTCTCAAGTGCAGAATCATATGCACAATGGTCTCTTAACACTTGCTCATGGGTCTTTTCCATTTTCACATAAATCTTTTTTATGTTGTACTCCCACCAACTAGTCTTTTTATTTTTGGCTTCACTACAGTAAACCTAATTTAACATTATGGCTTTTTGGTAGTTGTTGGTCTGCTTTTATGATTAATGAGTTTTAGACAGGAAATTCATAAAAACAGAACAAAAGAATCTATAATAAGCATGCAGTAAAGACAGGACTATTTTTCCTTAGAATAATTGTATGGCTGAGCACAAAAGAACGCGAAAGTTGCACATTAGGCTACAAAATCTCAGTGGAAGGTCAACCTCAAAAACTTCAATTGAGATCTCTACGTTAACCATCAAATAAATTATAGGATGGAATAATAACACGGAATGTCTGTTAAAGTGTGCACCCATTTAGCCCACACAACCTCTACCTCGGTAAGTAATTATCCTACATACTATGGCAAACCTACACATTAGTCATGGCATAGTTTGCTGTTCACTTGTACTGTTAGCCAGGTTTGTTGCTTTGGGATTTTTTGTGGGTTGGTTTTTATTCTTTTCTGTTTTTAAAATGAGGTTCAGCCTTTGACCACAGTCTACTTCACGTGTGGGACTATAAACTATAAACCATAAACCATTTATAGGTCAAAGGGTGCAGAACTGAAACAAAAAGTTTTAGGGGCAGCTTCAGACTGCATGGTTGTTTTGGTAGACACGCATACAGAAAAGTATTCAGTGACAACAGTGTATTTAATCAACAGGAGCTGGGGAGTCCTTTTGAGCTCCATACATAGAAGACCAGGATGGTGAAATGCACAGAAAATGTCTGCAAATTTTTTTAAGGAAACCAAACTTTTCTCCATCACAATCCATAGAAAAATTCATTCCTGGTCTACTGTTTCAGAGAGAGCGTATACTTAAATAGAACAGTAACACTGCTGCTATTAATATCTTTAACTTATTGGAGGTGTTAGAAGGAGTTAGAATATGAAAATCACCTGTGAGTTACATATTACTGATGCAGCCCTGCTTATCTATAAAGTGTGGGAAAAAAAAAACAAAACTGGTTTCTCAAACATAGGAGGAATCTGACAGGGAAAGATGTAGTTCTCAGCCTCCATTTAGCCAGTATTCAGCTCAGACTCTTCTCTGATAGATTCCTAGATTGATCCATGTACGACTTGGTTTCAGTAGTGCTGCATGAACCTCTGACTCCTAGCTAACGGCTCAAGGAAACTCTTGTCTGTTTTAACCTATTTAGTTCCACTTGCACTCAATAGACTCCTAGATTGACCATCAACTCGGTAACTGCTCATCAAGCATGTGTGAATAAAATCTGGGATTTCTGCACAAGAGTGCCTCTCACAGCAATCTACTTACTACAAGCCACGGGTGGCAAAAATGTTTCATTACTGGGCATACTTCTGGAAGCATCCGGAAAATCTGAAGATGAACTGAACAGTCCTGGCCAGAAGTCTTAAGCAAAATGATGCAGTCAGGTTACATCAGTGCTCCGGTGGTGCATCACTAGAATAAAACTGAATGGTGACACTGCTTATAAGGCAAGAAGGCATCATGGTAGAGAGATGGGGCATCACAATATACAGACTCATATTCTGCAGTTTCACAGTGAAACCTTCCTGAAGTAACTACTCGGGTTATTGAAAGGAATATTCCATAGTTGACAACTTCTACTAATAAAAGTGTAAGATAACACTGCCCTATGTGTTTGCAGAGGCTCTGGAATCGTCTCTAAGGAAACTGATAATTGCGTAGAATTATTCCTTACAAGTAAATGTAGTAATACTTTGTTCTGACGACTTCCACTACCAATTGTTTTGCACTGAAAGACAAATGTCAAAATACTGCAGGACTGCACTTACCTGTAAGTGATTACACACATTGCTCAACCCAGGTGCATCTCGGGAAATGCTTTTATAGCTATGGCAAATACCCTTTTGCCATCATGTGTAATTTATACTATTTTAAAGTATCAGGAGTTAAAATATTGTACAGGACAGCCTATACCCTTGTTACTATCTTAAGTGTTCTGCATGGTTTGTCAAGCGAGAATACACATTTGTCATCTTGCCCTTTAGTCTGGAAAAAACATGCAGCTATTGGTTATTGAGACAGCTGAGAAATATAAGTGTTCAACCAATTTAACTAATAAGTCAGTGTAGGCACAATCAACATTTATTTTCTCTTATTATGGGAAGCCTGAATATATGCTGCTTAGCTGCCTCTTTTCCAGAGCATATAAACAGAAGGATGGACGCACCAGTTGCATTAGCACCAATGAAAAATAAAATAATGCACTGAATGTGGGGAAAAAAGTGCGTTCATTCAACTCCTCCCCAGCAACATTATACAAACAGAATTAAAGCAAAAGTTTAATTTCTAAATCAAACAGCATATATACCCTAAAAAAAATTTAAATATTTTGTTGCTAATTTAGCTTAGTGAAGCTGAATTTGGCAAACTTGTCTTCTGTAGAAAGAATTTAGTTTGTTCAGCTGACTTGAGATTGACACTATGGAAAGCATAGTCCCATACTCCATGAATCACGTGCACCACTTTTAAAACACAATTATAATGCTTTTTTTGAAAACAGACAATACAGACCAAGTTTTTTCCCCCACATTATGGGATGCCTGCACTATTTGACACTATTGGCATAGAGTAATTAATGAAAATAAGATAATTACGTAAGTTCCATTGTTTAAAGTGCAGGAACATCCCTTATCAACACACATCACTTCAAGGCCTGCATAGAGTAAGGGTATTTTATGTCACAGACCTATGAAAAAGTGCTTAAAATGGAGAAGTTTGCATCAGAGAGCTTATCTTCATTACCCTACAACTTTCTAATACCCTGTCAGAATAAGTTTCAGTGTCTTCGGCTGCAGGTTTATTCTACACTAAAAGCAGTCAACATGCAAAGCAAATACAAATGGCATCCTTACGAAGCACAAATTAATTACAGTGTTGCCTCGCCTATTAGTCTGCTTTTTCACAGCATCTAGGGTGAGCCTTCATGGTCTTTCACAAATAGGTGCAAATGTCTTCTACTTGCGCTGCTGGCTGACTACAAGTGAGCTCTGAATCACAAACAATACAGCCACAGTTCCATGATTTCATCAGAAAGGCCCATTCAGAGCAATACACAAAGCCCTCTAACCCTCGACTCTCAGGGGTTTCTCAGTTTCTACTCAAAACTGGGTTTTTCACAGCTTCAGTCCTGCAATAACTGCAGAAACGCAATTTATATTTCTCAGAGTTCTGCTGCGTTCAGCCAAAGACCCAGACTGAGTGAATTTACCTCAATTGTCAAAAGATTGTGTAGACATGACCTTGATACAACTCCTTCCAGATTCATCTCTTAGACCCATGAACAGTACTCATTGCAACATGTTCACAGAAAGGTAAGAAAGAATGTGCCACTTCTTTGCATGGATTTAGCAGGGTTTATAAATTCCTTCCACCAGCTAGTTCAAAGTCCCCAACATTCCTGTAGTTTACCCTGCAATTTTGTTATTTTTTTATACAATCTCTTTTCCATGGAGCACTATGTGAAAAGGATGCTATTGTATCCTCTGCATCTGCTAATGCACTTCATGAACAGCATTATAATTCTGTGGAATTTTAACTTCTTAAACAATGGGATAGGGAAGATAAGATGTATAAACTTTTTACTTTTCAATCCATCTTAAGAAAATGCAAACTAGAGCAATTCATAGGGATTGAAAATTTCCAGTACAACTTCACACTTGTTCTATAAAGCTGTTATAAGTCCATTGGTCTGAATGGTATAATTGTAGCTTACAGAGTGGAGGCACATTCAGTGAAACTCTACGTCACTCCAGGAGCTGATATACTGGCAGAGATAAACTGATGAAATAATCTCAGTCCAAGAAGTAGACTAGAGCCTTCTAGCAAATATTTTATCTAACTGTATTCCAAAACAAAAACTGTCTTCCATTTCTTTGTAGGAAGCCGCAGTGAGACTCTGATCAGACCCAAAATTGTCACGAAGTCATTTGTAGGAACCTCCAAAAGATCTTTCAGTCTTACTCTCACAATTACAAAGAATTATGACTTTAACAGGATGAACTGCCTGGAGTAACCCACGTTTCTCCATTTACTGTGGAGGGAGAGGGCTTGAGTAGACACCTAAATTCTACAGGGCTAAAACCAGGTGATGTTAATGCTCTGATGACATTGAGGTGGAAATAATAAGCATTAAATTTGCCGTATCAGTTCTTCCACAGTTGAGGTCTACAATGGGTAAACAGAATGAATGCATAGAATAATGGTGTTGTGGTTTAACCCGAGCTAGTAATACAACCGCGGTAGCCACTCACTCAGCCCCCACCACCCGCAACAGTGGAGAGAATCAAAAGGGAAGGGAGAAAATTGGCTTGAGATAAACACAGTTTAATAAAATAACGAAATACTAATACACGAGCAGTAAATACGTATATATAATAGAAATTAAAGATACTCAAGGCAATTCCTCACAAACACGCTGAGCAGCCAGTCCTAGGAAACAGCACCCCGTCCCCAACAGCAAAAAAAGAGAAAAAGGCAGAAAAATTCAGAGGCCTCTGCAAAACGGCAAAAGCTGGACTAAACACCCTGCACCAAAAATCTCCCCCAGCTGTGCCCCAGAAAGAGAGCAGAAGAGCCAACCGGAAGGTCCCAACCCCCAGCTCTCCTTAAATCTGAAGCATGATGCTAATGGGATGGAACACTCTCATTGATCAGTCTGGATGTCAGTCAAGCTCTGCCCCATCCATGTCCCCCTCCCTCGATGCCTCACACCTGTGGGAAGAGCGCTCAGAATGTCCTTGGCTCTCAGATCAGAGCAATTAAAAACATGAGCTCTGTGCTGGGGTGTTATCTGCATGTTCTCAAGTCCAAATAATCACTGCGATAGCTATGAAAAATAAAGGTTTCTAACTGCACAAAGAAAATTAACACATTTCCAGTCAAACCAACACAAATGGTTATTATGCAAAGCATTCAAAAAATCTCCATCAATGTTTTTTATCCCTGTTTTCATGCATATTCCCAGTCTTTAAATTCTAAGTAGTAGCATGGGACTACTTATGCTTTAAATTTGAAGTGCCTGCTCAGTTCTAGTATGCACAGTCAGCACTCCAGCACAGTCTCCATTTTCAGCACATTTCAAAAGATGTGAACGGGTTGACAAAAACCCATATCATAATGATCTGAATTCTAATAGCATCAGGAAGCAGTGAAACCCTGAGACTTTTGCTCAGCTCAGAAAAGGGAGTCAGAGCTCTAAATGTTCTATCCTACCTTACTTCAAGCAGGCTGAGATGGATGGATAAGAAGACATTTTCTTCCATCTTCCTAAATAACTTCTGTGAAATCAGTTGGTAGTCTTATTTAGTATCCTAATCAAATGTCCAGCATGAGAAAAGTTGCCATAAGGACTGACGAAGTTCTTATGACATGGAGACTTTGTCCTTACCAGTCACATGTGACTGCAGCATCTCCGAGACCAGTTCAATGTTGTTGGCTACAGAATTTAACTCCAATGCTTTCACCTTTCTGGTACCATGTATGTGTGTTATGTATGTATATTTTAATGTATAAATCTCTCTGGCATCATTTACAGGTCATAGAAATCCTGTCTACTCTGCTGCTTTTGTTGTTTTCTTATTGCTTCTAAAAAGATTTTTGTTCATCAAAGTTCAACAAATAGTGTATTTAATGACTATGCAAATGGACTCTCTGTAACAAATGGATTCCAATATGATATTGGTTTACTAAGCAGGGTTTGTATCTCTAAGAACTTCAACTTCTCTTGAGCAGAATACAGATTTTTCTAAGACAGGGTTAACATGAAATTTTTTGTTAACACTGGTTTGTCCTTCAGGCTTGAAATTCAGCAGCGATCTTACCACCACTTCTTTTGCCAGGCAACCGGCATAACCACATTGTTACTGACCCTTCTACACTTGTGCAGGTGTCAGAGTGGGAGAGCTGGGAATAATCCTCCACAGAGCTCTCATCCATCTCATACTTTCAGCCTTTATTCCAGAAACTAAGATGCGTAAATTTTTTTTTTTTCATTCTTTTGGACTTGAAATCACCAGTGGATCTTATCTCTGAGACACACAATCTACAGAAACTTTGTGCTTGGTGGTAGTTCCACTTCAAGAAACAAAAAAATCATTTCTGACTTTGCAGCAGATTAAAAATATATTACCGAGCTCAGGCATAGCATAGCTTGGGTACAAAAACTCCAGTGACAATTGCAAGAGAAATAAAATATGTACTTAATCATCTAGGCAGCCTCGCCGCATTCCACTGATTTCTGATTAAGCAGAACAGACAGATAAGCACAACTAACATTGACCTTCCAATCAGTGGCCTCTGCATGAAATCAATGCTTCTGTATCACAATGGATTTTAAAAGCCCTTATCAAGAGAAAATCCCGATTTCATGAAAGACCTACTGTGCTTGTGTTATTCACAATGTATTTCACAATTCTTGCCATTTAAATCATGGGCATTTTCCAGACATAGCGGGTTTATTATTGTTTTGGTTTGTTGGTTGTTTAGGGGTTTTTTTGGAGGTTTTTTGTTGTTGTGTTTTGGTTTCTTTTCCTCATAATCTATCTTCTTGTTACTTCTAACATAACATCCATTCTAAATACACTCAATGGGTCAATTTCGCTCTTGCGTGTAAAGTCCACTTAATGTTCCTGTGCTCCAAGAAAAGCTTTTTGGTTCATTAATGATGCAGGGACACTTTTTAAGAGTTTCAAGGAGAGGGTTTTTTTTATTTTTTAATTAAGGTTTTACACAGGATAAAATAATTCTCAGTGACAGCCTGCCCAATCCCTATGCTTTATATTAAGAAATGTGTAAAGGACTTGGAAATTTTGCATAAAGGATGAAGAGGTCAACTGCTAGTTTCAGAATTTAGGTGGATATGTGAAAACATGCAGGAGTTGATTTTCCATTTCCGAGGAAAACTCCATGGAAACTCCATTTCCAGGAGTCGATGGCCTCAAAAGACTTCCTAGTCCCTCAAGGCATTTCTTCTCTATATTATTCAGCAATAATAAATATCCCACTTCCATATGTCACAAATTCACCTAAGGTGACCTGCAACATCGTGAAAAACACTTCCCTATATTTTGAAACCCTGTAAAACACACTTCACAAAGTTGCAGAGTCTCAGTTGCACTACAAAACGTCTGTTTCTTTTGCCACATACCTTTTTTTTGTTGGTGGGACAAATGTAGAAATTGTCAATAACAGTGGCAATCCCAGGCTGTAGATTCAACTTCGTGTATAACGTCCCAAAATCTGAGGACCTGAAAGAAACCAAACATTTGTAAGAGGTCTCTTCTAAAGGCTTCAACTTTGAAATTCTAAGAAACAAACACTTTGTAGCAGTAACTATCCATTTTCAACGCTTCCCTGCCATCCTTTTGTTCTTTTCAGTACTCGTTAGCTAAGAAACTAAAAGAAACCTGCCAGTGTTAAGAATATTTCCCTAGGTTTCTAAATGGCTAGTTCTGTCTGTATTTTGCAGTTCTGTGCGGTGCTAGTTTTCATCCCGACACTGCACTGTGCAGCGAGAGAAGCACAACTCGTCTACCTTTCCATCACCACCCACAAGGTGGGAAGGAAAGAGCTAAGCAAAGCAAAGTTTCATCTGCAAGTGCTGACAGCACCTCCTCGGCTAGGCAGAAAAAGAAGAGCTGACTTCAGAGCCTGGCATTGCATAAGAGAACAATTTGGCCTGAGATCTG
Source organism: Pampusana beccarii (assembly GCA_013399365.1). Taxonomy (NCBI): domain Eukaryota; kingdom Metazoa; phylum Chordata; class Aves; order Columbiformes; family Columbidae; genus Pampusana; species Pampusana beccarii. Next base: position 376,180 of record VWYH01008700.1, on the reverse strand, counting down.
GAAGACTTGCAACACATCTCTACTTGAATTCATACTTAATAAAGGTGTGCATCCACTCCTCCAGTCCTTTGAATGAATAAAAACCAATTCAGTACCTGGCCACCCATACATCGTACACACAAAGCTATAAATATCTAAAGTGTAGGCACTCTACAGAAATTGTTTCATATTCCAGAAAAACCTACAATGAAAAATGGCATCTGCGCCATAAGCCCATATCTGCAATGAGTAGTATAAAAAGAATGCATAAATCAAATGCTAGTATAGGAAAACATTAGTTAGTGAAACTCAGAGCAATTCACAACTAAAATTAAATCACTTTAGATGAAGCTTCATTTGTTCTGTATAGGATCTAGATAGCATCTCAGGCAAAGTACTGTACACCTGGATCAGGTCCCTAAGGGACACCAAGTAAAGAAGGGTTCACATCTACCTTGCTTTTCTTCCCTATCCGTCAAAAAATGGCTGGGCATATGCCTATGACACACAGACCACACAGCCTGAAGTTGAGAGTTTATCTATTTTATAGTGACATCTGAACAAATTTTATTTGTTTGTGGTTTTTTTTTTTTCCCTATATTGTTGCTTTGCCTGCAGATATACAGGAAAAGTTAATGGAATCACAGCAATTCAGTTTTGACAAATATAGATGTAGAAACCTAATACATACAATCGCATTGCACTGGATATTCAGTACTGAGCTAATTAAAAATCTAAGAGGAATAGGATGGACAGTGCTAAACCTGATTTGCCGGAGGACTTTGACAGAAAAGAAATTAAAGCAAAGACTAAAATACTGACTTCAGCTAGATGTACTGAAATCATGCAGAACAAGTGTGTATGATGGAAGCAGAATATAGTCTGTTCTCTTTGGGAAGAATATCAGGTCAGTGGCTTGCCCAGTAATAACATCTTGAAATAATTCTCTGAACCTTAAAGATGATCCAATTTTCTTTGAAGAGGCAGTTCCAGGATTAATACAATGGGACCACTGGAGAGTGACACTGCAGGAGGGACAGCAGTGACAACTGTATCAAGGAGCAGGCAGTAAACCCAAATTCAACAAGGCATTTCAAAGATAAAAAGTTTCAGTCTAAAACTTCCTCTCCTAATTCTCATGACTTATAAAAAGTACTGCAAAGAAAAGAATGAAGTTGTAACAAAAAGAGTATGCTAAGGTAACTAAGGTAGTTTCAGACAAAGGTAGAAAAACTACATAGTTTGAAATCTTTTATTTTCTGGTAAAAATTAGCTATCTCAAGGAAAAAATAATAATAATAATAAAAAAATAAA